>JAJAGP010002792.1:0-98151 GCA_025084515.1 Ancistrus triradiatus
TTTTTAGGTCAGACAGTCTCTGTTTGCTAGTGGGATGTCTGTTTCAGTTCAACAACAAAACAAGCCAACCTACCAGCATCATATAGTCCTGCACACAGCAGCACCTCTCCCAACCATGGGCATCCCGTGGCCCCCTGGGGCTGAGTGTGACATGCTTGTGGGTGAATCATCTCTCCACACTTGTCACCCTTCACTGCAACATCTCATGTTTATACAGCCTGTCTTGTAATGTTTTATAATGTCAAATATGTGCAGTATACCTTGTCTGACTCTGATACTTTCATAATGCTCTAAAGCAACAAGAGCAATCAGAAACATGTTATAGGTTTGTATGATTTTTTGCAAAATAATGTAAAATCAGATTGTGGCAACAATCTGATACGTTTTTATAGGCGTTTAGAGAGGAAACTCATTTTGCAATTCACCTCGCCTTTTTCCAAGCTTAAAATGTGACAAATGTCCTGCCAGTAATATTTCTCAAATTTGCATAAATGAATAGAAGCTGTACATGTTTATGTACGTTGTAAATGTGTTTGTACGATCATACGAACTGCTCAGTAAAACACATTATGTCAGCATCAGGTATGAGTGTCAGCCATGAAACAGACATGAGTTTACATTTACATTTACAGCATTTAGCAGACGCCCTTATAAGATAAGATAAGATAAGATGCCTTTATTGTCATTGCACTACGTACAACGAAATTTAGTAGCAATCCTGCGATGCTTATACATACAATAATTAACACTAGAAGTACAAACATTATATACAAATATACATAAATACTGTTGAATATCAGCAGAATGTTATGAAAAAAAAAAAAAAACAGCAGTGAGGTAGTTGTTGGGTATTGCACATGCCCTGAGAGGCTTTATACATTATAATGATATTCCAATAGGTGAAAACACAGTAGTGCAGTCATTATAATATGAATTGAATATGAATATAATATAATATGAATCCAGAGCGACTTACAATTGATACACTCTTACAATCCAAGCAATTGTGGGTTAAGGGTCTTGCTCAAGGACCCAACAGTGGCAGCTTGGCAGAGGTGGGATTTGAACCCTGGACCTTCTGGTCCATAGCCCAGTACCTTACCCGCTAGGCTACCACAGTCCCACAGTTTAGAGTTTAGACTGTATATACACGTTTACATTATGATCTAAAATCACCTGCTCAGCAACAATGATTAAGTAAGTCATATGTGAATATACAACACTGTCAATATTAAAATTCTGACTTCAGCCATTGTGACCTTGAATTGCATAGGGATCTTCTCCACTAACACTTAGTGAACTACTGTATATTCCGTATCAGCTTCCCAGAATCCTAGCTGACAGACAGAGTAAGACAATGTGAATATGAAAGTGCTGACATTTTCTCCAGAAAGCAAGCAGCACTTCACGGATGCTGGAATTTTCTCACTCATGAATGTCAAAGCCTCTCTTATTGATCCCTCTGTAGCCAGAGTGTAGGGCTCAAATCTATCCAGCCTTAATTATTCCTTTTTTTCTCTGCCTAACATCAATCGCAGACTGTCTGTCTCATCCAAGTACTGTGTATTTGACAATATGCCTTGATCTGCGCACATGATTATTACACACCATGATGGGATGGGAGAGTCATTCACTGTTTATTTGATCATTTGAAATAAAACAAGCCATACAGGAACAATCCTGCTGCTTTCAGTGTTTGAAGAACTGTTTAAAAAGCGAAAAGAGCTCAGTTCAAAATAGGTGAATATTCACTCATTGAGCTTGAATCTAGAGATGGATCAGAAAGGACCTTTTTCCAATGTATAAAGTACTGGAGCAGCTAAACTTGTGCCTTTTCTACTAACTTCCAGTCATGTTCCAGAGGTGCATAATTTTAACACCTATAGGGACTAGCAGAATTTTATAGCAGGCACTGACTAAATTTGCTGATTGTGGTTCTCCTGCCAAAAGCAACTCTTTGTTCTTTTATTTCTCAACTTGCTCATCAATTCCTTAATTAGAATTTAATGGCACATATGCAGCCATTTGGTGTAGGAACTGGATCTGATTTGTCCTACCCAGAAATTATAGGAAAAAGTAACTTTTATTTGAAAGTGTGACACTGAGTGTAGGTTAGCACATTTTGGCAGCATATCAGACAACCTTCACATTCCATGCTAGGTTGGTTGAAAAAGAATTGTATATAACAGCATCTTGCATCCTGGGGACTATGGTCTTGAATTTCCTTAATTTGTACACAATCTGTCTGACTGTGGATTGGTGGAGTCCAAACTCTTTAGAGATGGTTTTGTAACCTTTTCCAGCCTTATGAGCATCAACAACTCTTTCTGAGGTCCTCGCAAATCTCCTTTGTTCGTGCCATGATACACTTCAACAAACATATGTTGTGATGAGCAGACTTTGATGGATCTCTGTTCTTCAAATAAAACAGGGTGCCCAGTCACACCTGATTGACATGTCATTGATTGAAAACACCTCTAATTTCACCTTCATATTAACTGCTAATCCTAGAGGGTCACATACTTTTGCTACTCACTAATATGTAATATTGGGTCGTTTTCTTCAATAAATAAATGACCAAGTATAATATTTTTGTCTTATTAGTTTAACTGGGTTCTCTTTATCTATTTTTAGGACTTGTGTGAAAATTGAATGATGTTTTAGGTCATATTTATGCAGAAATATAGAAAATTCTAAAGGGTTCACAATCTTTCAAGCACCACTGTATGGTAACGTATAGTACTAGAAGGGTTTGGGGTTAGTTGACATATTTGTGCTCAAGTTGTCATAAAACAGAGGGCTAATAGGGCTCTTGGCCGACAAGCAGCGCAGACTGACCTCAATTTGTTGATTCACCCATTCCATTCCATTGGACTGGGGGTGAAAACGGAGGTGAGGATCCATGAACTCCCTTATGTTGGCATCCATGGCGGGCCACCAGAAGTATCTTTGGAGCAGGGTCCAATTGCAGTAGTTCCCCGGGTGACAGTCAAATCTGTGCCTCTCTGACTGTCTGCTGGACTTCCCAGGTGAGATGGGCCACTAGGCACTCGGGAGGGAGGATGGTGTCAGCCGGATGGTTGGTGCCTCCAATGGAGAATTGGCAAGAGCGGGCATCCGGTTTAATGTTCTGAGTGCCAGGCCTATAGGTCAGGGAAAAGCTGAATCTAGAGAAGAACAGGGCCCACCTGGCCTGGTTGAGAGCTGCTTTGCCATCTGTATGTAAACCAGGTTCTTATGGTTGGTCCAGATGACGAAGTGCTGCTCCGAGCCCTTGAGCCAATGTCTCCACTCCTCCAGAGCTAGGTTTAATGCCAGCAACTCACTGCAAACCCTTGAATGCAGCAATAAACAAACAAAAACACATCCAATTACTTAGGTAATATTTTATTCAATATCTGAAATTAAATTGATTTCAATATTACCTTGGTGCATATTTTTAAGTTTGTCATTTCTTTAGAAAAATCAATAACACAGTTTATTGCAACTTATATACTGGAATCCATGGGAACCCTGTAGGTCTTATTGCAAATTTGTTTTAAATTGTTATAAAAAAAAAAAATGACAGTTTGTCAGCGAAAGTCTTTGTAAAAGCAATGAGTTCTACGTCTTGGTGGAAAAACCAAGCATTGTAATACTGCATGTCATTCTAGATAAGGGCATATGCTATAAAAGTAATAAAATTGAATGTGTTATCGCTGGTATTGATCCAGTTGTTTCTCAGGCTGACAGAACAACAGCTAGAAGTTGAACCTCAAGCTACACTGGTTGTGTTTGGACCAGATCTAATATCTAATATCTGGTAATACATTCTAAGTGTGGAACAAGTCCTTACTTTGCACATATGGTGAGTCAATTGTGTTGTTAGTATTCATTTATCCTTAACTACTTTCCAACACAAATCCTTTCATATTACAAATAAAAGCTGATTTTGCTCTTGGATGTGAGCTTTCATCTATAATAAATTCTTGCCAAATTATGTCCACTCAAACAGCAGGAGCGTGGGCTTTGAAACCAATGAGGAAGAGCCGACTCAGCACTAACATAGCTGCCATAGTATACTCCTCTGTGAATCTCTCCATGCTTATTAGCCAGGAGCTTCAGTTCACCTTCCCAGAATGGCATCAATGCCGGAGTGCTAAATAAACCTGTGCTTTCTCTTGGGGTGATGTCCACCATCTGAGCAGACACTGTCAGTCAAGGTCTCACTAATCTTGCTCTTAATTTGCTGTAGCAGACCATGAGCTGAAGTAATCTCAGTGTTAATTTGTGCTCCTGGGTCCATGGATGCTGTGAGAGGCAAAGTGCCACAGGCTGCCAAGACCAGATAAGAACTCAAAGAGAGCGGGAGAGAGGTTAGTTCTGCCACTCTCAGTACTATCACCATAATTGTTGAGACTGATAGTAAGGTTGCTTAAAGGGGCAGTGGTGGCCCAGTGGTTAAGATCTTGGACTGTTAACCAGATGGTTGAAAGTTTAAGTCTGGATTGAACTTGTACTGTTCATTCCAAATTAGTTGTTAATTAAATTGTGTTGTTTTTCTATTGTTTAATCCTGTTTTGTTGTATCATTTCTATTAAAAGTCGTGTGAATATATTCTTGATATTTTTAAATTATTGACAACAAAATTATTTTTCTTCTTAATTAATTGTTTACATTGCAAGCTGTCCATATCCCAAGGTACTGTGCTGCTCTGTTTAGAATGGTTCCCATGCCTTCTTAACTTCTAACATTATGCACATAAAGTTCTTTTGAGGTCTTTCCTCTGCATTTACCACAGCATTGTACCAGAAACCTGATGAATTTGTATTTGGAAGTCTTCAGCAGCTGTGGGGTCAGATTAACAGGGTATATCTGCCTGTACCTAGGTAATTTTTGGTTAGACTCTAGACACTCTCCACGACTCTGATCAGAACTTGTTTATCTACAAGTTTAGCTTCATGCATATCTACAAATCTTCTTCAGTAAGCATAGACAGTGCTTAAAGCCTCATTTCTTTTGCACACTCGTATTACACGTTAAGCAAGCATGTCATTGTCATGTTCATGACACTACTGTGTTGAGTTCCAATACCCAAATGATGTCAAAGTGGCAGTCTTTTCAATCTTGTTTGGGGTGATGCAAGCAATATGATGTATATTTATATATTTGTTATAGATATTTTTATTTCAACAAATAGTTATGCATCTGAGCAAAGAAGAACTATTACTTATAGGTAATTTACATCAAAGACTGTAACACACCGTATCTTTGGTGGAAACAGGATCGACAGATGTTCACTGACTGGGTAAAACTGATTTGTGCACTAAGAATAATGTTGTACATCTTATTTATATATGATAGATCAATAAATAGAAAGTTGGATAGAGAGAGGCTGGTGTATGGTTTGGTTTATTTGGCACCTTCTGTAGACCTGTTGGGTACCTGTTCCATCTTTCGAATTTGATTTGGTCATTGGGTCCTTTGCCATCTGGGCCAGTTGGCAGTGATGAGTCGTCATTCGTCCCAACACAGCAGATCCAACACCTCACCAGTTATATGGTCCTGCCCAGATCTCACCATTCCCATTGCCGTCCCATCAAAGTTATTGACTATTCATCCTTCTCCTGCTGAGCCTCTTGCCATCTTCATTTTTCCCCCTGTCCTCATTCTCTCAGTTTGCTTTCTGTGATCTAACTTTCCATCTGCTGCTCTCAGTTTATCTAGTTCCCTTTGTATGGATTTTACCATTATTTCTCTATATCTCTCTCAGAATCTGAGACCCACTGCATTTCTCACTTGGTTTGTGTGTCTGGCTTATTGTCTATTACTCTGCCATGCAGCTTTAATATATACAAAATCAGCTGCCTTATCAAATGTTTTAAATAAACTATTAATTAGCTCCATCTTTGTGATGTCATCCATGTTGTTTGTCTGTTGGGCCCCATCTGGAGCATGTCACAGACTCTTTTTGCCTGCACATGGGCGGGTTTAAACTTCATTTCTGTTTGTCTTATTGAGTGAGGCCCGTGCCATATTCATCACAACATTTATCTCCATCTGCACTGTACCTGCAGAGGCTGCTGAATGCATTTTGTTGTTGTAATGATGTTTAACAGAAGACCCTGTCTTGCCACTTTTGGAAACTATTATACATAATGTTTATTAATAGGTCATATGGTAAGCTGTCTCCTGGCAATGTGCTTTCAAGGTTATCTGTGAGCCATGCCCCAAGAGAGTCTTTTTCTGTCACACATGAGCAGTCTCTCTGTACCAAGGCACAGCCTGTAGCAATTTCACAATGCTGTCACACTTAGCTCGTACAGTGTCATTATAGAAAAGTGCTATGCACACAAAGTTAACTTGACATTTAAAAATTCCACAGTTTTATTTAAGAAGGCAGCTGAATCATTTAAAATTAGCAGCAGAGCTGACAGTGTCCTACAGGGCTGTGCCTTTTCCAAATGTTTTCTGTTACAGTTAATTAATTATCTGGTGAAAAATAGAGTTTACACAATTTTCTACTTATCCCAAATATAGTCAGTTTGAGAAGTCATGCCTGATGTTTGACTATGCTTTCTTTAGTTTTTCACTGTAGCTACAAGATGAATGTAAATAAACTATATGTAAAGGCGACACAATTTTGCAGTAGTTAGTGGTGTCGTGCCACATGTCTTTGGAATGTTGGAGAAAACCAGAGAACCTGGACTAACCCACACAGACATGGGAGAACATGCAAAATCCACACAGCTCCAGAGATACATGTTTTTTTTTTCCCAGACCAAACTCCCCCATGTGGAGTTTGTATGTTCTCCCCATGTCTGTGGACAACACAGTGGCACAGTGGTTAGGTGCAGTTACATCACAACTCCAGAATCCCTGGGTCGATTCTGACCTTGAACTCTGTGTGGATTTTGCATGTCTTCCCATGTCTGTGTGGGTTAGTCCAGGTTCTCTGGTTTTCTCCCACATTTCAAAGACATGAATTAGGTTAACTGATTACGCTAAATTGGCCCTAAGTGAGTGTGTATAACTTGTTCTGATGTAAATTTGTACTTGTCATGAAATGGCCACTGCAGCTGTTAAGACATTAGCTGATAATGTCACGCTGTGACATTATCAAGACAGTCATCCTGGACAACTAGAATCACTTTAGCATTTTCTTGCATTCTAGACAAAACCAACAAAAACAAGTATGCCGCAGAATTGTACAGGAAAACATGAGGTAATGTGAATAAATGTAAGCTTTTGGTACATATTAATGGAAAGGACTTTGGCCAGTATGAGGTTCCAATATTTATTAGCCACCTCACTGACTAATGCAGTGAAACAGACTGAACTGTATATTCTGTTTCCAAATGCAGATGCCTAATGAAGATCTGATTCCATGAATCATCAAGTACTTCACAATCTGAAGTACCAAAACATCTAAGCATTATCAAAATAAAATATCCATAATTTAACTATTTAGTTGGAGATGTTCTATTGGTAAACTGTCAGGCCAAAAACAAAATCAGCTGCTATATGTGATTAAGGTCTGTGATGAATGAGAATGTGTGGCAATAAACCAGTGAGTAGATGTCTGGGGATCTGAATTTACAGTGGTGGTTGGAAGTTTGTGAACCCTTTAGAATTGTCTATATTTCTGCATACATATGACCTAAAACATCATCAGGTTTTCACACAAGTCCTAAAAGTAGATAAAGAGAACCCAGTTAAACAAATGAGACAAAATTATTATACTTGGTAATTTATTTATTGAGGAAAATGATCCAATATTACATATTAGTGAGTGGCAAAAGTATGTGAAGTTTTGTGTGACCCCCCTGTGCAGAAATAACTGCAACTAAACATATCCTGTAACTGTTGATCAGTCCTGCACACCGGCTTGGAGGAATTTTAGCCCATTCCTCCATACAGAACCGCTTCAACTATGGGATGTTGGTGGGTTTCCTCACATTAACTGCTCGCTTCAGGTCCTTCCACAACATTTCGATAGGATTAAGGTCAGGACTTTGACTTGGCCATTCCAAAACATTAACTTTATTCTTCTTTAACCATTCTTTGGTAGAATGACTTGTGTTCTTAGGGCCGTTGTCTTGCTGCATGACCCACCTTCTCTTAACATTCAGTTCATGGACAGATGTCCTGACATTTTCCTTTAGAATTATCTGATATAATTCAGAATTCATTGTTCCATCAATGATGGCAAGTCATCCTGCCCCAGATGCAGCAAAAACAGGCACATGCACACCATTGTTTCAGTGTTCTCTGTGGTGGACCTCATGAAACATAATATTAGCCAAGGTGAGAGAGGCCTTCGATGCTTAGAAGTTAAACTGGGGTCGTCTGTTGATGTTCGCCAACTATTACAACAACAGTCTCTGGAGTGACTAGTTGATGGTCGACCACTCCTGGGGAGGGTCAATGGTCATGGATTCCTCCAATTTGTTAGTGACAGTCATGTCTGACTGTGGAATTGGTGGAGTCCAGACTTTTAGACGATGGTTTGTAACCTTTTCCAGCTGATGACGAATCAACCAACTCTTGTTTCTGAGGCTCTTATGAATCTCCTTGTTCATGCCATGATACACTTCCACAAATGTGTTGTGAAAAGCAGACAGAAACATCCCTGCTCTTTAAATAAACAGGGTGCCCACTCACACCTGATTGTCATCCCATTGATTAAAAACACCTGACTCTAATTTCACCTTCAAATTAACTGCCAATTCTAGAGGTTCACATATACAAAAAAACTAAATATTAAAATAATAAAAAATGTCATCTACATGTCAATGAGAAAATAAGGACTAGCATGTTTCTAAAAAGCTTAGGCATTTAAGATTTAAAATTTTTTTATGATTTGTCCCTCCCTTAACCCACTGTGTTGCTTTTGTATTTAACTTCTCTGTTTGTGTAAAGTTACTACTCTGTAATGAAGCCAGAAGTGTGATCTGGGTCCGTGATACTCCTCAGCAATCTGAATCACCACAACCTTAGCAGAAGGCATAACCTAAATATGTTGAGTATGGGTTTCAAGTACTTTGACTTAAATGTTGATTAATGAAGGAATATCCAAGTTAGCTGGCAAATGGAAGTTGCAGTTCCATGAATTATGCAGATGTGAAAACCTAAAAAGTAAAAATATATAAATACAGTTCTGAACTTCTTTGTGAATTTCCCTTCTTGCTCCCATTTACAATTGTCACCAGTTGCAGAATGTATATCTTCACATTTATGGATGTTTCCGGATTTGTTGATACTTTTTCAGGTTTTTTTTAAACTTTGGCATCTACTTTGGATGCCTGTAATCAATAACAGAAGAATGTAGCAATTTTGATCTTTCATGTATCCTTTTATTTCTATGTTTTACAATGTGTTCTAAAGTCATTCTATGGTTTTTATGCAATTTAACAGAATACATTTCTAAACAACAAAAACAAACAAACAAAACTGACTTTAAAACTTTATATATGTAACATTTCTGTGAATTTTAAAAGCTATTTCTCTTCTGAGACCTTGCACATGCTAAATTTGATTTGTGTTAAAATGCATGGGTGCATGATTTCTCTTAGTTTGTAGCATAGGCTCAGACATGACAGATCTCCCATGAAGCAGAGGGCACTTAATGCCTTGTTCAAGGACTTGAGAGAACCCGATTTTGAACCACATAACCTTTTGAGGTATAGTTCAAAGCTCTAACCACTCAACCATCACCGCAATAAAACTGTAGATGTCATATTTATGTTTGTTCCCTTCAGTCATTTAGAAAAGTAATAAACAGTAATTTGCACCAGAATGCATCATATAACATTTTCATAAATATCAAAACATATCAGTTATTAAAGTGGTTGAGACACCTCCCGAAATCCGCATAAAATTACACTTTAGGCCATTGTGAAAAACAATGTATAAAGTTAAAAGTTGTATTTATTGATTAATTAAGCTTCTTTTTTCAGTCGTTAGAAACCAAAAAACAAGCTCTGAAAAAGTAGCCACATAAACAGTATGAAAAATTATTCCCTCTCCTCTTTGTGAAAGTGTGTATGGAAATGCATTATTTTTTCATTTAAATTTAATATAAATGTATGCTCTGTGTGAACCTTTAAACATGTAATAAAATATGTCGTACCCAGTTTGGGTCCCTGGGAAGTCTTTCACACAGAATTTTATCTTTTTAACCAGAGAAAGTCCAGCTGTGTTATTTTCAGAAAAGACATGTGGGTTAAACTGCGTGTGGCTTTTTGCGCTCATGGATTTTTGCTATTTTATGGTTCATGACTGCATACAGATGTCAAATCAATCAGAACGGAGAGATTTCTCAAACGTGTAACTATCTGCTGCTGTCTGTTTAAAGTAAATTATTTTGCAGTTAGTACAGTGGACCAACAATGAGTGAATAGAGCCTTTATTGTAATTAAGAAATGTCTATATCAGTATATACTGTACACTCATTACAAAAAAATCCCCACAAACACCAGAAAGAAGAGCTGTGACAATTAAATGGGGCTCTAGTACCTGCGGGGTGCTCTATCCTGGAACAAGCTGAGAGATGTTTCGACATGGAAGATTACAGGTTCCATATGGTATCCTGTGACACAATTGCCCATAGATGTTACAGCTGGACCTATAGATCCTGCCGAAGCCGGCGACGAAGCTTGTCCCATAAATGCTTGATTGGCAATAAATCTGGCAACCAGACAGGCCAAGGAAATGTTGCGATCTGGCAGGGATATTCCAGGAAACCTATTGCTGTGCTTGGGAGAGCATTATCCTGCTGAAAAATGCCATTTGGAAGCCCTGCCATGAGAGAACATGAGGCTGCAGGATATCCTGCACATACTGCTGATCTGTTAATGTTCCTCAGATCACTTCTAAGGGTGACCAACTGTCTTAAGTGATGACTCCCTATTGATTGACGTTGTCACCACAAGGCCTCTGTACTCGAACCCAACCGTTGTCGGTTCCCAAACAGAACCCATCCAGTCCAGATCCCATAGCAGTCCAAGTTTGTCATTCATGATACCACTGCACACGAAGGCAGCAATCTGACATTTCTATATGGGAGCATTTCATTTTGTCAATGACTGTATATTCACACACAGTGGTTTTGTATGGATTAATGGAGTTGTATTGTACAGGTGCTCCCTGATTTATAATGGGTATATGTTCTGACAAATCTGTCATAAGTTAAACGTATCATGAAGTGAGGAGTTTAACAAGTGTTTGGTACAGTGTTTTGGTCTATACTGTATCATAGCGGAGCATACCATAAGTACTAATAACCAAGTTATGAAAACACAAAGCTTATTTTATAGTAGTGTTAAATTCTCATGTAATTCAGTGAGTAATGGATTGAAGTTAAAAGTAAAAGCAAAACACTTACGCTGTTGGTGAACCCAGGGCACTAGCATAGCTGCTAAGCTAACTGTAGCCTGTGTTTCCTTTCGGTTTCCTTTTGGTTGGCTGTTATGACTAACCTTTTAAGAACCCATGGAGACTTATTTGCACTAATAGTGCAGGCAGAGGTACAATCGAGACAGGGAGCCATTCCATTACAGGGGTTCGATATTAGGAGATATGGGACACATTTCATTAATTGTTGAGAAGAGGTTTTGCATATTCAGCATTTACATATTTTAAGGCCATTGATAGACTCAAACTTGATATGGTAGGCTGACAGTGACAGATTATATTTTTGCGATGTCTGATTTTATGTATCTTTTATTGTCATTCTTGAGTTTGTCAGTTTTTTTTCAACAAACTAATCAGTGAATAGAGAACAAAAATGGATTACTGTAACAAATTAAAAAGAAAAAAAGTTTATTTTTTATGGGGGAACACATTTCTCATTTTTATTATGATTTTTTTTTTTATATAAGAAACATTTTTGTAGTGCTGATCTTGAAAATCATTTAAAGTTTTGTATCCAAAGACATTTTTCTGTAGTTTTTTAGTGTTTTGGAAAATTGCAACTACAATGTATATACAGTATATGAGACAATCACACATGTTCATATGTTTTTGGCCATTTGTTGATCAACAATTTACCTAGCACCTGCAAAACCTGGTACAGAATATTTAAAAAAAGTTGTCTGTAAGTGGAACAATAAAACAATGTTGCACTGTATGGCTTAAGACAAAAAGAAGTGCATGATTACTGTATTAAGATTTAAATATGATATTACTATTATATCTATCAGTAATATATATTTTTATGCAGTGTTGATTTTTGTGTCTTTTCCAAAATGATTACTCATGGATGCTTTTCGTCACACTGTGACTAGAATTATGAACCAGGGTCTACTGGTTAAACTTTTAAGCTTCTAATTTCAAGAATTCGTCTGCTAAATGAGATGGTATGAAAGTATTTAAAATATTAACATATATTAATTAATACATATTAATTGGTAGCTCAAATATGTGTTTGTTGTATCTGACCATAATTCTTTATCAGTTATAACTTGGAGTGTAATATCCACTTTCTTATTTTAAGACATCTTAAAAAGCAAAGTTTCCATTAAGATGTCTTTGCGCATTCTTATGTTGAATCAGGAAATGAAACAATGGTCGCTGTAGCTGTAGCCCAGCCCACAAAAACTGTTCTTACCTTACCTTTACTATTACCTTTCCCTTGCTGCCGCTTCTCATGAGCCATCATCTAACTTATTGATTATGGATTATGTTATGTCCAGACTGCACTGAAGACTGTTACAATGTTGCTTTTTTACCATTTTGGTATTCGCAATACAATACTGGAGAGGTTTTTAGTTTTTCATGGTGTAGTTTGCACAGTGGACTGTGGTAGCCTAGCGGGTAAGGTGCTGGACCATGGATGAGAAGGTCCAGGGTTCAAATCCCACCTCTGCCAAGCTGCCACTGTTGGGCCCTTGAGCAAGGCCCTTAAATCACAATTGCTTGAACTGTAAGAATGTATCAGTTGTAAGTCGCTCTGGATAAGGGTGTCTGCTAAATGCTGTAAATGTAAATGCAAAAACTTTTAACTGATATGCAAAAAACCCCACAAAAATTAGGCCAGTCCAAAATGGCCCAAATGAATTCCCATTTCCTCTCCAGCTCAACAACCTAACATGATCAAACCTTGCTTATTTGTGTTTTCTGCTGCTCTATGGACTGCGCTGAATGGACTATTATGTTTCTACCACCTGTTTGTCAACACTAACTTAAACACCATGCCAAGTTGGATACTGGGCTTACAAACCCACAAAACAATGTGCGACTACAACCTATCTGTGCTCTGTGTTTGTGCACGGCTTCTTTTATAATCAAGCGAATATTTTTGATGGAAACATTTTTTATTGAGGTTCTGTAAAACTCTCAAGATGAGCTCTTGTGAACTCTAATCATGCGACTATTCTTTCTGGTTCTTTGAGTGGTTCAAGTGCTCAGGTTGCTGGATTACATACTTTAAGGCCATTTGAATACATGCTCCATCTACGGTGGGGCAAAAAAATATTTAGTCAGCCACTGATTGTGCAACTTCTGCTACTTAGAAAGATGAGAGAGGTCTGTAATTTTCATCATAGGTACACTTCAACTATGAGAGACAAAATGAGAAAAAAAAAAATCCAGGAAATCACATTGTAGGATTTTTTAAGTATTTAATAGCAAATTATGGTGGAAAATAAGTATTTGGTCAATAACAAAAGTTCAGCTCAATACTGTGAAACATAACCTTTGTTGGCAAAGAGAGAAGTCAGAAGCTGTCGCTCGGCAACACGGAATTTCAACTCCCTCCACAAATTTTCTATGAGGTTGAGGTCTGGAGACTGGCTAGGCCACTCCAGGACCTTGAAATGCTTTGTACGTAGCCACTCCTTTGTTGTCCGAGCGGTGTGTTTGGGATCATCTTCAATGCTCTCACTGATGGAAGGAGGTTTTGTCTTAAAATCTCACGATACACGGCCCCGTTCATTCTTCCCTTAACACGGATCAGTCATCCTGTCCCCAAAGCATGATGTTTCCACCTCCATGCTTCACAGTAGGTATGGTGTTCTGGGGATGCGACTCAGCATTCTTGTTCCTCCAATCACAACGAGTTGAGTTTTTACCAAAACGTTCTGATATTATACCATATGCTGTTCTCGCAATCCCCTTCTGGATCATCCATAAGCTCTCTGGCAAACTTCAGATGGGCCTGGACATGTACTGGTTTAAGGAGGGGGACACGCCTGGCACTGCAGGATCTGTGTCCCTCTCGGCGTAGTGTGTTACTGATGGTAGCCTTTGTTACTTTGGTCTCAGCTCTCTGCAGGTCATTCATCAGGTCCCTCCGTGTAGTTCTGGGATTTTTTATCACCATTCTCATGATCATTTTGATCCCACAGGATGAGATCTTGTGTGGGGCTCCAGATTGAGGGAGATTATCAATGGTCTTGTATGTCTTCCATTTCCTTACAGTTGCTCCCACAATTGATTTATTCACACCAACCAGCTTACCTATTGTAGATTCACTTTTCCCAGCCTGGTGTAGATCTACAATTTTCTTCCTGGTGTCCTTCAACAGCTCTTTGGTCTTGGCCATGGTTAAGTTTGGAGTCTGACTGTTTGAGACTGTGGACAGGTGTCTTTTCTACAGATAATGAAGTCAAGCAGGTGCCATTAATACAGGTAACGAGTGGAGGACAGAAGAGCTTCTTAAAGAAGCAGTTACAGGTCTGTGAGAGCCAGAAATCTTGCTTGTTTGTGGGTAATCAAATACTTATTTTCTACCATGATTTACAATTAAATATTTTAAAAATCCTACAATGTGATTTCCTGGATTTTTATTCTCATTTTGTCCCTCATAGTTGAAGTGTACCTATGATGAAAATTACAGACCTTTCTCGTCTTTCTAAGTAGGAGAAGTTGCACAATCAGTGGCTGACTAAATACTTTTTTTCCCCCACTGTATATTTTGCCCAGTCACTGTCAGAGTGTACACAAAGTTTTCAAGGGTTTTTTGGAATTTTATGACAAACTAATTTTACTTTGTTATAGTGTGATGCATAATGGAATACCTAACGTTGTCAGTGCTACAGAACACATGGTATTGGCCTACAGTGTTAAATATAATGAAAAAAAAGAAAATAAAAATGTAAAATAATAAATAGAAAAACTAAAGTCTTAGTCTATTTCAACCTGTTTTTGTTTGGTCATATTTTTGCTTTACTTGGTGATGCCCCCACAATCAGATGGAGACAAGGACAGGAATATCTTAAATGTCTTTAAACATTAGATAGCATTTAAGACATAAGAAATAAACATATTTTTCTTTCTGTGAGGGTAACAAAATGTTCTCATGTCTGTGGTAAGTACTTTCACAGTTACGGATGAAAACAATGGGTCTGAGTGTTAATAACAAATTGGTTAGTAAATAATGAATAAGGTAAATAACGGAGTTGTAGTTGAAAAGCCATTCTACCTCTCCAAAATTAAAACCACATACTACAAGCTACGAACTCCTGAACTGTAAACTGTAATAACCCATATCACTCTTCTACATTTATTTGAGGTGTAATTGTCCGGTTCCTTTGCAGATTTATCTTGTGATGGATGGGTCCTCCTAATAACTGACTGAGACGTATGAGTCAACTGTAATTAAATGGCTAACTTGAGTTTTGCTTTTTCCCTGTATCTTTACTTTTATCTCTTAGTAACAGAACTGCAAACCCTACGGAGTTTTAAAGACACCTGTAAACCCCAAGAAGGTACGGTGGCTAGATGAAGTGTTAATGACCTCTCTTTTGTCATACAACAGCCCTTTTATGTGGCTTTAAGTTACAATGGACATAAAATGGCCTCACAGAGCTACAAGAACAACAACACACTCCAGCACCATGAACTATATGTAGGCAATTAGATCATTGTGATAAAGCCTCACTGAAATAGGTGTGTCTATAACACACGCAGAGGCAGAGTCTCTGAGGAGAGACCACCGTAGGTCTGGAAAGTAAGGTTAGCTCAGACGTGGCAGCAGAAGACAAGAAGTATATAAAGCCGAGTTGATAGATGAGTCAACATATTTACTCCAAACACACAGTTATTCAATATCTAACAATTCTAAAACACTTTTCAATTATTCAATATAAGTGGGTATCTAGGCTCTACTCAATGCACAAAAAGGCATAGGAATAGTTTTATTCCTTTGGGGGTGGGGGCATTTGGGGCGACGTATTCCCCTGTGGTGAAATTTCCTCACAGGATCCTTGTGATTTTTTTTTTAAACAGTGTAATGTGTTTTCTCCTTGCTGTTAGATTTGGCCAAAACCATTATGGCTGTGTACTGTGGAAGGAGTAACAGAGATGCTTTGCCCCACCCCAATCATAAACAGCTGCTGCTGTGTTGCCAACTTAGTGATTTTGCAACTTTTCAGATTCATCTACTGAGTTATCTTCAAAAAAGCGAGTTGTGACAAGTCTAGAACAAACCATAATTACTTCCCATAGAAAAGAATAGGAAAAACTGCCCATGAATGAGAGGCACAGTTCTCTCTCTGCATATCCTATACATACCGCATGGCAGCTCACACAGAATGAGTGTAGCACAGAGTTCAACTCCATTTTGTAATTATGTGACTTTCACTGCTTTAATCAATATGAACATACTGTTGTTCTTTTGAAATATGCACATACAGCAGCACCTCAGTTCTCGACTCCCTCAGAACTCATTGAATTTGGTTCTCGACCTATTTTGATTAGAAAAAATTGTCTTGGTTCTCGTCATTTTCTTGGTACTCAGCACACTTGCATTGAATTGAGATGCACGAGTTGTTGAAACTATAGCTCACAATAGCCCTCAGAGAAGATCTCTGCCATTTTTTCTATCATGATTTTCTTTATTTTTACATCTATAGTACAGTATTCTTAGTGGAAATTAAATCTCCATTGGTCATAAAAAGGTTCATTTATAAGAGCCAACAGAAATAAAAACAGGAATTGAATGCTCCAGAACACAGTCTGCAGTTAGCTTAGCAGCTATGCCAATTTTCATCAATAGAGTAAATGTTTTGTACTTTTCACTTTCAATCAATTACCCACTAAATTACATGAGATTTTTCAACATTTTATTATAAAATAAGCTTTGTCTTCATGTTATTGGCCAACTGCAGGTTATTCTAAACTCATTAAACTCATCAGTTCATGATACATTTAACTTATGATGGACTTGGAACATATTTCCTTCATAAGTCAGGGAGCACCTGTAAAATACTCCATTAAGAGTTGATTTTCTGGGGGTCTGGAACCGATTAATTACATTTACATTATTCCTTATCGGAAAAATGTGCTTATTACTCGTCATTTTCAGTTCTCAACAAGCCTTTTGGAACTAATTAATGATGAGAACTGAGGTACCACTGTAGTTTGTTTGGTTTATCTTGTACAGTAAGAGAGAAGCAACAAGATGTAAGTGACTGATACCATCTGAAACTAGGCAGCATGTAAATATGACATTATTGCATTACATCATCTACCGACATTTATAGACTTTTCAAAAGGTTTGATATGTTGGTTGTGTGGTGTGAGCAGTGTCTACCCTATACCCCCGATAGGGAAAAAAAAGTTTAAATGAAACCTATGCCAGTGTGAAAAGCTATGATGTTGAATATTCAATCTATTCATTTTGAGAATGTCTTATACTAGTCTAACAGATCAGTCATGGAACAATTTGACAGCAGACAATTTGGTTGGAAATTATGTGGACAAGGGGGCGGCACGGTGGCTCGGTGGCTCGCATCGCCGCCTCACAGCAAGAAGGTTCAATCCCAGTGTGGAGCGGCCTCAGACCTTTCTGTGTGGAGTCTGCATGTCCTCCCATGTCTGCGTGGGTTTACTCCGGGTACTCCGGTTTCCTCCCACAGTTCAAAGACATGCATGTTAGGTTAAGTGACTACACTAAATTGACATTAACTTGAGTGTATGAGTGACTTATCTTGAGATAACCTTGTGTTTGGATATAACCTTGTGTGTGTCGCTGAACATGGCCACTGATGCTGATAGCGACGTTAAATAAATGAATAAACGTAAACATGTGGAGAAGGATTTGAACTTAATCAACTTAAACCTTGGAAGAATACAGCTAAAAATATGGATCTTGAAACAAACATTAGGGAGGTATTAGTGAATAATTCATATGGGAATATCGATTTGGGATATCTCATACTTTTTCATGTGATCCTCTGGATGATAAGTATCTTTTATCAAACTGACACATTGAATAGGGATGTTTAACCGTGCTGAAATGGTGTGCATACCATAGCCTACATAATGATAATGTTCTTTATTTTCAGATATTATGCTTGGGTTTCATCTCAATTGTTGTCTGTTGTTGAAACAAGGTTGTTATTCAGTATAATTTACAAAGCAGGTAAGGAGGAAATTTTCCCTATTCCACTTGGTAATACTGAAAAGCGAACTAATAGACCAATGTTAATTATTTTATGTGAGCAAGTATTAATTATCTGAGCAAATTACCATAATAGTTATGGAATGATTTGATTATTTTTGACATGGTTTTGTAATCTAGGTAGGGGGTAGAGGGACTGTGGTAGCCTAGTGGGTAAGGTACTGGACTATGGACCACAGGGTTCAAATCCCACCTGTGCCAAGCTGTCACTGTTGGGTCCTTGAGCCCTTAACCCACAATTGCTTGGATTGTAAGACTGTACCAATTGTAAGTCGCTCTGGATAAGGGCGTCTGCTAAATGCTGTAAATGTAAATAAGGTGGCGAATGCATTGTTGTTCTAAAAATTAACAGTAAGAGAGAATTTTCCCTTTTTAGTTAGGAAGCATAGGAATATATTTTAACTTTCTGGATAGGTATTTTATTATTATTAAGCTAATCATCAAATGGTGGGATTGTGGCAGTGGAGAAACTATAATCAGCCTTTCATATTTTATATTCCCTACAGAATGATCCTCAGTTGATCGTTGAGTTAACGTAATGAACCTTGAGTTGAATTATGAGTAACGTGCCAAGGAAATTGTGCATGGCAAATGGCATGTGCAGGGAATAGTGTCTGTGAGTGAAGGCCAGTTAGATAAGGCCTGCAGGCCTAACATTGGAAAGAACCTTTTAACACTCAGACTACGTGCATTGAGGAAGATGAAGATAGAGGAAGACCAGCTTCCTCCCACACACTGTTTTCCCTTTTTTTGGACACCAGGATAGGTTATGTATTTTAAATACGGCAATGCTAGACCAAATAATTTTTTTAATCTTTGTCTCAAGAAAACTGAATAATGTATAAGCTTATATTTACAATGTGATGCATGCTTTGGGACAGCATAACTCTCTGAGGTAGGGGGTGGTAGACATTAGGAGGTTATTAAATAAATATTTATTAATAAATCTTTACACCATCATTTAATGATCATTTTCAAATGTGAATTGCCACCACACCATCATACTGGATATTATGTAAAATTAATGCATATGAGCTTTGATTTTCATCCATGTCAGGTGATCAGTTCAGGAACAACAATTTTCATACATAAAACTGTTATTGAATTGTTAATGGTTCATTTATTTAAAATAAAAATACATTACATGTAAATTTGTTCTCTAAAACTAACAAAATGTTATTTAACCTGGGGTGAACAAATTGTGCATAAAACCACAACTATACTTTGACTATCTTTGTGCAAAAAAGATTACAGAAGAGAAGATTAAAAGATTACAGAGACGAATGGCTTTGCATGTTGATGTGTGTATGGTGTATGGATGTAATTTATCTGACCAATTTGATTTGTCATAGCCTGCTCTTTTGAAGTAAATACATTAACATGCAAAGATGCTTTCCTGTTGCTTAGCAACTACTTTTATTAGCTCCAATCTTTACCGTAATGTCACTGCTATATTAGATATTTGATTCCTGTAGCCTTTCTTGGCTCAGCCTTCTTTGCTGAGGTTGATTATAAATAATTCAGCTGGTGTTCGTGGCATGTACCCCGTTCTTGTAATGCGTGAGGGACAGATGAGAATCAGAGTCGTTGGGTTTGAGAATGTGTGGGCAAGATGCACTGGCAGCCATATTAATTATGAATGCTATATGAATGTCTGTCACATCTGCATATCTATGGCCATTGGCATGTGTGATAATTGAATTAGTATTTCAGCTGCCTTCAGATAAGGACAGCCTTGCCTCTGGCAGCAGCTCCATATTATATCCAAGGCAATGAAAAACAGCAGAACAGAACAGAGAACAGCAAAGAAGACTCCCAGTGGGTCAAATGCAAATTACAGGTAACATGGGTCAGCCTTTTTTACTTACTTGGTCTTTTATCTCATTGAAAATGCTTTCAAGATAGTGTAATTAAAATTATGTTCGGATAAAACATAGTTTTTTTCTGCAGGCGGAGCAAGCATTTCTGTAATTTACAAAACAAAACATCTGCTAGTAATATAAGATATCTGAACCTCCGGCATAGAACATCACACAGTGAAGTTTGTCATAATTGGCACATACCATATGATGTAGCTTCATTCTTAGAATAATAACAACAATAATAACACCTTTTCCCGGGTTATTTTTTTTACCAACAAAACCGTAATCATAGTCCTGTTAAAATGGAACTAACGTCAATAAAAGAATTAAACAATGAGATATCAAATTCACCCTATGGTGACAGGAGGGGCTGCAGAAGGCATTTGAATACATCCGGATGTTCAGGGCTTGAAAAAACGCCCACCCACCTGGCAAATGTGGATAAAATTTGGCAGTGATAGTTCATTAATTCACCAGCCACTTGGAGGGTAATATTACAGTGATCATAAAATAGAAGTGTCTGTTATAGTCCTCAGACAGCTTCTGTATGGACAATTTTCATTCAGTTTGATCATTTTATCCCAGTTAAGACAGAAACACTGCATGGCCAAACGTTTGTAGGTATCACTTCTAATTAGCGAGCTGTTTTATTTTAGCCACACTCACTGATAACACATTCATAATATGAAGCGTGCAGGCATGAAATCTCCATAGATAAACGCTGAAAGTAGAATGGGTTGTACTGAACACTTCAGCGACTCTTAATATGACTCTGTTACCACTCTGTTATGAAAAGGTTTCCACCTCCTTATCAAGTCTGTTCATAACCCTTCTGCCCTGTCCTCCTAAAACAAAGTCCATTATTAAATAGTTTGGCAACTTTGATTGAGAACATGACATGTAAGCACTGAGCATGCTGCTGCCTCCGGCACTTTAGAGATTTGAGGGTGCATGCTGTTGTGCTAGCTCTTGAAGAAGCCATGCTAACAGTGCAAGCTGACTTGTCATCAGCAAGGGACTACATTTCCTAGGGTGCTCTGGGGCTAATCAGCACCAGATTGTTTACACCCAGGTGACATGCTATTTAAGCTGGCACTAGATGCAGTGTTTTTTTTTTTTCTAAAGGATAACACCAGTAATGGAAGTACTTTGTATCGGTGTGTAAGTGTCCTTGTGAATGAAGTTATATTAAGGAAAGAGAAGATTATAACAGTGAAGACTGAAATGGAAACTGGAAGAAGCTATTGCTGAAGTGAAGAATAAAAGAAAGAGAGGGAAACAGAGCTGGATAAACAGAAACAGCGGTTTGAATTATTGAAACCTTTTGAAGGGGGATAAAGAAAAGATTGACAAAGAAGAGATCTGAACAGACAAACTGTTGATGAAGAACACTTTTCTGCTCTGAAAGCAGAGAGAAGATTAAAAAAATTCTTAAATTTATAGTTGTAGAACTAAAGTAGTAAATCATACTAATATTTATCTGCATTTGGGAGACCTTGTACAGTACAGTAGGTTTATTTCTTATATCACTTATTTTTGAAGGAGGGATGCTATTTTAGTTATCAGTGTTTGTATGCACCATTTTGGGATACCAGCACTTTGTCAAACTCCCACTCTTTTCCTGGGCTGTCACCCAGGGGTACCTTGGTAGAGGGCATCCTGACACTCAAAGATTCTATGGTCAAATCACAATCATATTGCTGAGAATACCTACCTACCTACCTACCATATCTACCCACCCCACCCACCCCAGTCTCAAAAAACTAATCCTAATCAGAACTGAAAGCTTTACACAATGCTTTGGACACAATAATGGACTGCTGTACGCTTGCTCCAAAACATTCAGTAATTTAATAATTAATGCATGAACTATAATGGAATGTATGTTTTATCTAGCACTACTGGATACATGCTAAACTGGGAAATATTTAGCCCCTGTGACTGATGAGCTGCAAAATTAATACCAAACCGTGCTGATGGCCTATGAATTCGTTAAGTCATCATACTATTCTGCAAATATTATGACCATGAAGAACAAATGGCTTCAGGCTTATTTAATTAATCTCAGAAGGGGGCTGCACAAACCACTACGGAGCCAACACAGTGATTGACTGTTTGGAAGGATTCTTTGGGCTTTGTTTAAATGTAAAATGTGCCCACATGCAGGGAAAGACAGAAATATGACTCATCTGACCATAATACTGCTCAGGGGCCAAAAATTTGTGGTGTCTACACCCACGTTATGAATCTTTGTGTTGGCCCTAAATATAAGTGTCATCTGAACAGCAGCTATGCTATAAATTTTAGCTTTGTGAACCCCAGGATTTGCAGCTGTTCTTGAGATTGTTTCAGGAATTCAAATATTTTTGCCAATTTTTGAGGCATCTAGTTTGTTGTGCTCACAAACTAACCTCTATTTGTGACTTGTGTTTGGCATAAGTCTTCATTTTTGAGACTCACTTTTCGTTGTAATTTCTATTGGACTACTGTATGCAGATTAGCATTGTATATTGGCTCAGAAGTCATTACAGAATGTTTCATAGCTTTACTATCTTAAGTAAAAGAATAGTAAAAGAACACTTCTGGCAACAAATTATTGATCAACTAATTACAATATTGAATCAGCCTATTCTACTCTCCCCATTACTCTGTTTATTAGGATATACCTAAAGTAATTATTGCCAAAAATCAAACAAACAAAAAAACAATACTGATAAACTAGAAATCAAGGAGGAATATTAATATTACTCGTTGGAAAAATCTTCTTATAGATTATGTCACAATGGAACAGCTCTCAGCATCAATAAAGAACAAACCCACTACCTGGTCAACATTCATTCACTTTCTGCAAAAGTAACATCACACACCTACTTAGATCCAATTTGCCCCATTGAAGAACAGCTACCAGTACTCAATACCAATTCAACTGTCATACTCATCTCCCACAATCCATAAATAGTATATAAACTATATGTAATATCACTCCATATAAATTTCCTCTCCAAGAACACTCACACCACACTTACAGTGGTGCTTGAAAGTTTGTGAACCCTTTAGAATTGTCTACATTAACAGCATTTAGCAGACGCCCTTATCCAGCGAGCCTTACAATTGATACAATCTTACAATCCAAGCAATTGTGGGTTAAGGGCCTTACTCAAGGACCCAACAGTGGCAGCTTGGCAGAGGTGGGATTTGAACCCTCAACCTTCTGGTCCATAGTCCAGTACCTTACCCGCTAGGCTACCACAGTCTTTTGTGACCTAAAACATCATCAGATTTTCACACACGTCCTAAAAGTAGATAAAGAGAACCCAGTTAAACAAATGAGATAAAAATATTATACTTGGTAATTTATTTATTGAGGAAAATGACCCAATAATACATATTAGTGAGTGGCAAAGGTATGTGAACCTTTGCTTTCAGTATCTGGTGTGACCCCCTGTGTAGCAATAACTGCAACTAAACATTTCCTGTAACTGTTGATCAGTCCTGCACACCAGCTTGGAGGAATTTTAGCCCATTTCTCTGTACAGAACAGCTTCAACTCTGGGATGTTGGTGGGTTTCCTCACAATAACTGCTTGCTTCAGGTCCTTCCACAACATTTCGATTGGATTAGGATCAGGACTTTGACTTGGCCATTCCAACGCATTAAGTTTATTCTTCTTAATCATTCTTTGGTAGATGGACTGGGTGCTTAGGGTCATTGTCTTGCGGGTTCTCTGAAGATTCAGTTCATATCAAGATGTCCTGACCTTTTTCCTATAGACTTCTCTGATATAATCAGAATTCATTGTTCAATCATGTATAGTGGATCCATTTCCTTAAATAATAAATAAATACCAGTCTAATATTTTGTCTCATTTGCTAAACTGGGTTATCTTATCTCACTTTTCAGACTTGTATGAAAAGCCGATGATGTGTTAGGTTATATTTATGCAGAAATATAGACATTCTAAGGGTTCACCAAACTTTCAAGCACCACTGTAACACATGCGTGCACACACACCCGCATTAGACACAAACACAAATACATATACAAGCATCACCTCCTGAGGAGGGAGGAAGGGGGAGGGCGGCAAAAATAAAAAAGTAAAAGAAAGGCCAGAGAAATAGTCTAATCTTCTGAGTTTATGGCCCAGTTGTTGTTTTCTCAAATTAAGCCTCCAACTGTACCATCTGACATTATGATAAAAATCAAATAGTATCCTTAGTTCATATGAGACAGGCTAAATTAAATGAGGCTGAAGTGATTTCCATTTTCACGTACCCTGATATTAAACACACATGTTATCTCTATAACTGTATTTGAGTTTGTTGTACAATACGTCTTCATGCATCATCTGCTACTCTGTGTCTGTAGAGGATGAAAAGTGCTATGAAGCCTAAAACCCTTTTCACTTTTTCAAAGGAATATTGCACTCATCAGCTAGACACCTTGCACCTGCACTTTCCAACATCATGCAATACTGAATGCATGCTCCAGAGAAGTGTCAGCCCACACTTCTGTCGACTGGATGAGTTATATCCCAAATAAAGCCTAACCCCTGTGTGCTTCCCTGCACTTTACTGGGGAGGAGACAACTCTGCAGGAAAAGCCATGAGACAGCATTTTCCTGAGTTAATATAGCGCTCTCATCGCTCCTCTGAGACCCAGAGAATTCGTGCTACCTGTCCTCAGCCTCAATATCTGCCCATTAAAAGCCAGAGCCTTGGCTGGGGCTGAATTATTCAGAGATGCAGCTCCCTGGTCAGAGTACAGATGTGTGCTGATCAGACACTCTTAAAGGGATTTTGACAGCACCCAGTGGAACTGAGAAGACGAGGAGAGAAAGTTGCCACAATCCACACATTGGGTTTACAGGACTGCATGTTGTCAGCACATTCCACAAATACACATAAAGCTTATATATCCAATGACTGTTTTCCAAACCCAATGCCATTTTCTTACCTTAAGTCTTGTTCTCAGAATCTATAATCAAAATAGGGAAGCATACATGAAAATAAGCTCTAACTCTAATGTTGTTTTGAGGCCTAATAAGACAAGACAGATACACACTTCCTTCAACCTACCACTAATTGGCAGAGGATGGCTGGCAGTAAGTGTTCTGTGTTATACCAGCTGTGTCACCCTGGTTTGTTAATGAGAATGAGTCTGTCTCCCCAATTTACATACCATTTCATGGAAATATTTACAGGTGTGAGCCATGCCTGAACCATTGCTGACTTGTAGGGTCTAATTTTCATAATGTCTCCAACCATTAGTAAAATCATGACTACAAGTCCAGCCAGTTTTCGAAAGAGCAGCCATGTACAGAAACTTGTGATTTCATTTACAAAATCAATTAATAAGCAGACCTCCTGTCCATTGGTGCAGTTTTTTACTTGTTTCACACCAATGACTCAGCCTACACCACATTATCAATAAAGCATTTCTTAGCTCTCTGTCTAGGGGAAATATTCATGTTAAGTTTTAATGATTTCCTCAGTGCCCAACTTCCAAACTTTGCTGATTGTTTTGAAGTCCTGGCTTCAGAATTCTGTTACTGATCTGTGATGTGACCTTGCTAGTAAACAGGGACCTGGTTGCACCCCTCATTTACCCCAGTCCAGTATCACTACCATGCTTCATATGGAGTCACTTGCACTACATGACACAGTAAACCATATTATCTGTATACCCAGGTACTGGGAATTTCCAAGATTCACTTAGAGCGAGTAAACTGTTACATTCTACATAAATCTGCTTTATTCTCTGAAAACAATTACACTACATGCTACACTAAACCCATTGTGTCTGATTAGCTTTATAATTAACTAGACAAGGATTTCTAAGAACTATATCCTGTTGGATAGAACGCTTTTAAGGGAGTTTTGCCTTTTCCTCTGTTTCTTTGAGCTGTTAATTTGGAGTTTAGAGTGGGCTTTGAGGCAATGTTTATTGTTAAAAGTGCTAAAATTCAATGCAATACAAATGGGCCAAACCAAAAATATTACATTTTTAATATTCCCGACAGTAAAAGGTCCAGGGTTCAAATCCCACCTCTGCCAAGCTGCCACTGTTGGGTCCATGAGCAAGACCCTTAACCCACAACTGCTTGGATTGTACGATTGTATCAATTTTAAGTTGCTCTGGATAAGGGCATCTGCTAATGTAAATGATTCATCAGTCTATCTGCAGAATCACTCTAAATCAAATTTTCCACATTCTGACAGACTCTCCATTCAATCATTGAAAAGCAAAACCTGCATTAGATCAGTTCAAACTGGTTTCTGGCACCTTGCCAGCACAACACATTGTATATAATTTCTTGTTTTGTTTGTTTAGTTTATCTTCCATAAGTAGCATCTGGCAGAAAGACAACAAAGATTCAAAGAACTACTCACTGTGGTGGGTGACATGATAGTGATTCACTTCCCCTTAAGGGTATTTTGCAATATTACAATCTGTGTCTCTCTGATGATATATCCATTTGCTCAACCTATAAATGAAACTTCTGATTGCAACAGTCACTAAGAATCTGACATGGTGACACAGGTAACACTGTCACCCCAGCCTGTGTGGCATGTACATGTGCTCTAAATAATATCGAGTTTGTTCCTTATGAGAACTTGTTTCCAAAGAAATGTGTTAGTTTAATTGGCTCAAAAGTGCCCCAGTGTGAGTGAGAGAGGGAGAGAATCTTGCACTCTGTGCTGCTAAATAGGCCCTGACACCCCAGAACCCTGAAGTGGTTTAAGTTGGTATGGAGAATGAATTATGAATAAATGAACTAAGACTCTGCTTGTTAAAATCATACAATAACACTGTCAGCTATATTGTTTTGACACAGCTGCTTCCCTGCTGAACAAAGCTAAAAACAACTTATGCTTTGCAAAACTGATGAGTAAGGAGTTGGGGTTAAGAATAAGTCTAGTAGAAACAGACTTCTAAATAGGTAAGCGAATCAGTGCCAGCAAAAGTCTCTGAAATGGTGTGCTTCGTACAAGTAAGACGATTGCTGAGACTGGTGTTTTAGTCAAATATGTACACATTTAGGCTAACCATATTCAGAAATACTCCATTATTTAGGGTAATCATTCAAATTAAACAACGAAAGAAAGAAAAAAGGTCACAAACACAAATTGCACGTCCTCACGGGGTTTGGAATGAACTTGTACACATCAAGCATATAAACAGAGCTGAATATTTATTTTCTTGTTGTCCCACATATTCAAACATCTCTAATTTCTTTTCTCGGAAATCCTTCAATCTCTTGCACTCTCCCTGAGGAATCATTGCTTTGAACACGCATGACTCATCTGGGTTTTACAAGAGCAGCATTTCCCTTGGAGCTCTAATCCGTTACAGCTTGCTGCTTAGCTTTATTGCACAGGGACGGGCTTGATTTATGCAGAATATTGCACACATTCCCAACTTCAGCACTCAAGTTGCAGCATTGTAATATCATAAAAAAAACTTTATGTATTTTTCTCATTAAGGCACTTATTTTGTTTTCTGAAGAGAAAGGGGAAATTAAACACCCCCAAGAACTAATACACAGTGCCTGAGAGTCAGCAATAGTGTAACGAATGATGGGATATTTGACAACCTGCAGTGCACTATTAGATCTCTGGTACTTATTTTACATGGTTAATTCATTCTAATCAATAATTAATTACCATTCATAACACATAATGCATGTCATGAGCTAAATGATGTCAGAAAGTGAAAGAGACTACCTGCATTCATATGTATTAGGCTTGAAAAGAAAGGGAGGGCATTGTATGAATCAGAAAGGAAATAGCAATTTGTTCCTGTGTGGGTTTGAGGTCGTTTCTGTCATTAATATTTCACCAGAGGCTCTACTGAGCCTGGAGAAACTACACCAGTGGTAGATCTGATCTCCCTCAGAAACAAGCAATAAATTATGCAGTGACATGATGCAATAGTATCAGTTGTGGTTGTTGTAGTCGCGGTCAGTAAGACACTTTGAGAGAAGTGGAGCAGTAGGGCTCAAGTGAAGCCATGCACGAAGAAAACAGAGTTACATTGAAAGAAACATGACCCATTTTGAGGTTGGAGATCATTGAATATTCTACTATGAATGTCCTGTTGTGTAAGAATCTTCCTATGTGGCACTTCAGTCATGCAAAAATCTTAAAATTTAGCTATTCTAAGAACTATCAAAATGAAGTTTGCTAGAGTTAATTAAAGAAAAAAAGACCACAATAATTACTATAATGAAGATGATGTTAAAAAAACATTCTAAATATCCAGTTCTATCTGTTTCCCCTAATGAGGCAGATTAGAACACAATGTAATTAGCAGCAGTAAATGGTGGATATATTTAAAGATATTGTCAACAGCTATAGCGTCCTTATTTGTCATAAACATTTTATGCATGAATTCAACCATTTCTCCCAGCTAATTGGGTCAATACATGCCATCCATAGGGATTCACTGAAGCTAATCTGATATCTTGCAGGCCGCACTTGTGCCAAGGAACAAACAAATCAAGGCTTTGAAAAGGAGATAATGATTGGATATTTTGTAAAAGAAAGCACACACCAATATATTTGTTTTTTATGTATTTTTTGGAGGTTTTTATAATTCTGTGTCTGCCAGTAAATGCTGCACCAGTGGAGATTAGCATACAGTACCAACCATTTTGATGAAGATTAAAAAAGCCTCTAAATTAGATAAATTAGATTACAGTTCTGGACTTTGAGAGAGGAACGTATCAGTCCACACTTTTTGGACATACTCTTCAAATAAAATGTAAAATCAGAATTATTCCAGAATTATTTGTATTATTAATAAAAATGATATAAATTCAAAAATATGAAAAGTCACAATTATTAACACTTTCTGCAGCCATCCTTTACCAGTATAACAGAGCTGAGTATTCTATAATA
The DNA here is from genome assembly GCA_025084515.1 of Ancistrus triradiatus. Taxonomy (NCBI): domain Eukaryota; kingdom Metazoa; phylum Chordata; class Actinopteri; order Siluriformes; family Loricariidae; genus Ancistrus; species Ancistrus triradiatus. The sequence continues at coordinate 29,148 of JAJAGP010002792.1, forward strand.
CTTATGTTTGAAGAAAAAAGCAAGAAGTCACATCTCAATATAGATTTTCTGGTTTCCTTTGTTGTGAACTCTTCTTTTCAGCTCATCACAGTGGGTTTAGTTCAAAGGGAATGGATGTCAATGTTACAGCCTGATTTTGTGATCACTGAACCGTTTTTGTGGATGCATGTTTTGGATTGTTGTTTTAGTGAAAGGTCCAAATGTGATCCACTTATACCTTTTTGTCAAAGGTCTTGGCAAGGACTGTGTTGGCTTAGTGGTTATGGAACTAGACTGTGGACCCAAAGGTCACAATTGCTGTATGATTGAATCAATTGCACATTGCTTTGGGTTCAAATAACTGCTAAATGACTAAACGTAAATACAATTTTCTGGTACTTCATGGAGTCCATGATGCTATATATCCAAAGAAAGTTCTTTGGAACATTTGGGGAAAAAAAGCCTCTCCCCCTAACGAAAATGTGGGGATAAGGATCTTTAATGTAAAACCATCCCTTTCATGTTAAATGTTCTTTTAGGGCTTATGCCAGAAAGCTGTCTCATGGGTCCACAGATCTGTCCACAGTCAGAGTTCTAGGGGCATCCTTCAAACCCTACATACTTTCATCTGTGGTCAGATGTTTCTACTGAAATGCCTTCTATAGTTTGTTGCCATGGAGGTGGTGTTTAATTATAGATTTGTAGACTTAGTTACACCAAAAAGCTACCATCTGCTGCAAATATTTGCCTCTCGTATTATCCTTCTTACTGTGCAAGGGTAAAATACACTTGTGGTGTAACAGGCAGCTTCATTATAGCTCCTATTGTTTTCAAATTATTTCCCTAAGGCATTTTCAGGCGAGTAACCATGATGTTATTTCCATGTCCTGAATTATGATGATGTGGACTATGGTTGCCTAGCGGTTAAGGTACTGGACTATGGACCAAAAGGTCCAGCGTTCAAATCCCACTTCTGCCAAGCTGCCACTGTTGGGTCCTTGAGCAAGACCCTTAACCCACAATTGCTTGGATTGTAAGATTGCACCAATTGTAAGTCACCCTGAATAACGGTGTCTGCTAAATGCTGTAAATGTAAATGAAATGGTCAGTATAATTTTGTCTTTCTACAGTGATGCTTGAAAGTTTGTGAACCCTTTAGAGTTTTATATATTTCTACATAAATATGACGTAAAACATCATCAGATTTTCACACTCATTTATTTATTGAAGAAAACAACCCAATAATAGTGAGTAGCAAAAGTATGTGAACCTTTGCTTTCAGTATCTGGTGTGACCCCCCTGTGCAGCAATAACTGCAACTAAACGTTTCCTGTAACTGTTGATCAGTCCTGCACACCGGCTTGGAGGAATTTTATCTCATTCCTCCGTACAGAACAGCTTTAACTCTGGGATGTTGGTGGGTTTCCTCACATTAACTGCTCGCTTCAGGTCCTTCCACAACATTTCAATTGGATTAAAGTCAGAATTTTGACTTGCTCATTTCAAAACATCAACTTTAGTTTCTTTAATCATTCTTCGGTAGAATGACTTGTGTGCTTAGGGTCGTTGTCTTGATGCATGACCCACCTTCTCGAGATTCAGAAATTTTCCTTTAGAATTCTCTGATATAATTCAGAATTCATTGTTCCATCAGTGATGGCTAGCCGTCCTGCCCAGATGCTGCAAAACAGGCCCAAACCATGATACTACCACCACCATGTTTCACAGATGGGATAAGGTTCTTATGCTGGAATGCAGTGTTTTCCATTCTCCAAACATAATGCTTTTCTTTTAAACCAAAAAGTTCTATTTTTGTCTCATCCATCCACAAAACATTCTTCCAATAGCCTTCTGGCTTGTCCACGTGATCTTTAGCAAACTGCAGATGAGCAGCAATGTTCTTTTTGGAGAGCAGTGGCTTTCTCCTTGCAACCCTGCCATGCATACCATTTGTTGTTCAGTGTTGTTCTGATGGTGAACTCATGAACATTAACATTAGCCAATGTGAGGGAGGCCTTCAGGTGCTTAGAAGTTTCCTTGGTGTCTTTTGTGACCTCACCAGCTATTACACGCCTTGCTCTTGGAGTGATCTTTGTTGGTCGACCACTCCTGAGGAGGGTAACAATGGTCTTTCCTCCATTTGTAGACAATCTGTCTGACTGTGGATTGGTGGAGTCCAAACTCTTTAGAGATGGTTTTGTAACCTTTTCCAGCCTTATGAGCATCAACAAATCTTTTTCTGATGTCCTCATAAATCTCCTTTGTTCATGCCATGATACACTTCCACAAACCATGTGTTGTGAAGAAGCATAACTTTGATAGTCTTCCCTGTCTTTAAATAAGATCAGGGTGCCCACGCCACTGATTTTCACCCCACATTGATTAAAACAACCTGACTCTAATTTCACCTTCAAATTACTGCTATTCTTAGAGGTTCACATACTTTTGGCCACTCACGATATGGTAATATTAGATAATTTTCCTCATAAATAATTGACTCAAGTGGTACTATTTTGTCAGATTTGTTTAACTGGGTTCTCTTTATCTACTTTTAGGACTTGTGCGAAAATCTGGTGATGTTTTAGATCATATTTATGCAGAAATGTAGAAAATTCTAAAGGGTTCACAAACTTTCAAGTACCACTGTATAATCTGTCCCATGTTCATTAATGACTAAGGGAATTTATAACTGTGTAACACAAAGTCATGGATTTCCCCCTTAGACACCCTAAACAATGAGGTAAATTAAATAAGTATAAACAAGAATAGGTGCTCAGGTTTCCCAGCAGTCTAATATCCTAGTCCAACACTGCAGTTCTATCTGGCCAAATCAGGTGTAACACAGACACAATTGGGTTGTGTCTGAGGGAGGTGAGGTTGGATGGGGATCTTCCTCAGCGCTACAGCAGTGATCACTCTACCCAAGTCAAAGGACTGATACTATTGGACAAATGTTACTTTGATACAGGTGAAGGCTGTACCATCAGATAGTTAATGCATTAAACTACTTGCTTTTAATTACACTCAAGTATTACAAGTAAATTCTTAGGCCATTGCATTGCTGTAATTTTGCTGCAACACTTACAATATGTAATACCCCTAATAATAAAGGACTTGTAGATTTTACAAAATGAATTTGCAAGAGTCAGTCATTATATTTATTAAATTTTATGTAAAACTTCTACCCAGCGGTGTTGCTGTAAATGCAGCTTATTCGGGGAAAAAAGTACTGTAAAAGAAAGTAGTTATCCAACCTGCTTAACGTATTACGCTTTCACCAGGAATCAAACGTTTACGTACCTCAATATGCTTCCGCAGTCTGGATTGCAAGTCTTTGTAGTTTTTGTAGTCTTTGCAAGAGTTTGTTTTAGGCAACCAAAGTAAACATTTAAAATGAAATTCACCTTTAATCTATTCAAAAAACTGAAACATATTTGCAAGGTATGGCCATGGGTCAGCGCACTGCATTGAGGGGCTGTCCTGTTCTTCCATTCTTTCATCAACTGAACTCTACGTTCAAATTAAAAAATGCTTGCTGATGAGTCACGAAACTGATATGACCCTGTTCTACTGATTCTTAATAGGCTGCCTTTGTCAGTGTCACCTTTGAAGAAAAAAAAAAAAGCACACTTTAGAAAAGAAAAAAAAAAACATTTACTGAATTTTGAAGCTTCTTCAAAGTAACAAGTAATGAGGACCTTGATTAGAACTGTAGCAAAGAATTTTTGTCTTTAAAATGAAGTTAGTCATAAGCTTGCAACAATATAATTCTCTGGTAAGGTACAGATACTCAAAAAGCATACTTAAGTACAGTACTCAAGAAAATGTACTTTGTTACTGTCCACCCCTGCATTCAGGGTACATGCTGCAGCACTTGGATAAATATAAAAATAGTTAGGAAGCAAATTCATAGCCTAATTGTGAGTTCTAATTTCTTTTGAGATTCATGAATCTTTTTTTATTTATTCCAGTATCTAAGGAATTCCTTCTTTAGATGTAGTTGTTGTGTTTAGTACTGCTCCAACGCTGAACTCTGAACTTCTGCATCTGAAAAATAATATTTAATTATATCATTGTATACGTTAGCAGAATATTATAAAGACAAATTACATGCAGTCTGTACAACTAGATTTTAAAGTAAATCTGTGAGTAGATCTGCCCTATCTACTTTTCCTGGTAAGGAACCAAAGTGCAGTCTGAATGAGCATCCCACTCCACACTAGGAGATATAAAAGGGCACATCATGCTGGTTTATGCTTTACTCATATCTCAAGCTGAGTCTGATCTCCCAGCCTTTCTTCTGAGTTTCTCACACACAACTGGGGTTTTTAGAGATCCATCTGGGAAATCATCAAAAACAGATAAATTCTTATAGCAGGACTATTATATTCATCAGGTACTACACAAATAAACAATGCATTTAGTTATTATTGTTTATAGATTGTAAAAGAATCACAAGCCACTTACTACATTGTCAAAAACAGGTTTTGCAGACTGATAATGAGATCAGTGTGCACAGATGTGGTACAAACACCGTGCCTAGTTACAATGTGTATATTTTGAAATGGGAAATAGGTTACTAATGTAACAAGCATTAATAATCTATTTCCGAACTAATAACACATTCCAAACATTTTGGATGGGTTTACTTTTGATTTTTACTGAATATATACCCTTTTTTTTAACATAACCAGTATGACCTAGCAATTATCATTTTAATTCAGGTGTGTTATATCAACAATGAACTCCCCAAAAAGGGAACATTTGATTGTGTAAATAATTAAGTAAATAAATGCATAAATAACCTGAAGAGGGGAGGAAAATAGCTCAGAAACCACCTACACACAATGTGTACTTAGGTCTTAAAAAAGACTTGACTTAATGACATTCATATGTTCATGATCTTCTAAAGGTCAAGGCAGTGATGAACACTGCCATCCTACCACACAAACTAGTGTGGCAAAACAATGCACCAATGAATGTACACCATTACGTATATTTATTACAAAGTATGCAGTTTGGAATCCAGGGAAAATTGCATTATTCAAATACCACAAACTGCATTTTCTAGGAAATACAAAGGGCAAGTTTTTTTTTACATTCTTAAACATGAAAACATTTTAAGATACAGACTTTTTTATCAACATGAAAGTATAAGCGCATCCTAGACACATTAAAATTCTCAACACAGTTCAACAGAATGATTCCAATCCATTTCACATATGAATGCATTTAACATTTAAGTTTTTTTATTACCAAAATATAATTCAGATTCAACTTTAAACAGGGTCTTTGTTTCACATTATGGTTTAAATGAATTCAATAACTGGAAATCCCTAACAATGACGTGCTGTAGGAGCATAATGTCTACAAACTTATTTCTGTACTGTTTATTCTTTATTCTTTAGTCTTTTTGCAAAACATGTTCATTAGTTGGAGTCTGATTCCGACCTCGGACAATGAATCTTAAGTTCTTCCTCAAAATGATGATTCTTTTAGGGAGGGTTAGGTACACATTGCTATGTACATATTTCAAACAGTTCATTGCTCAGAAATGCTGGTCACTCACCATTTCTGCGCAAGATCTTAATGAGAATTTTATGACTAGTGCAATAAACCAAGTGGAAAATATGTCAGCAGGTGACAGCAGGCATGGAGGCATGCTGAAGGACAGATCTGTCATATTCTCCAACCTACACTCCTATGCAGATGGATTATACGCAGTGGCATAAAATAATCGTCCTTGAAATATATTTCTAGATTCCCAGTGATGCATCTCCTGTTCTTTGAGGGCATAATTTAAATTGACCATAAATAATAATAAAGGTAATCTCCATAACTATTATGAAGCTGATATAATTTAAGGAGGCGGCGTACAAGAATAAATATCACCCGTGAAACTGCATACATGGACACACAGACACCCAAAGCTTTTTCCCCTCTCCACATACTCCCCCAGGCATATTTTAAATGCAACATTAAATAAATAAATAAATGAAAATGTTTGCCACATGTAATAATGTAGTCACATTTACCTATAATCTATTATTTAAATAAAGTCTCATGACTAAAATGACTTTCTACCTCTTATCCCATGTAAGTTGAATTGCAGAGGTTAACTTCTGGGAGAATTTACACTTTTCAGATTGATGTCAACACGAGATTTGGATGACTAAGACAATTCTCATTCAACTAGTTGCAGACTTGTCAGGTATGCAAAGCAAAACTCTCACATCGCTGCATCAAACTGTGACTAGTTCAGAGTTATTAGTTACTTGAACAAACTTAATCTGAATGTAAGAGTAAAAAACAAGCAATAAATCTCATCACAAAGCTCAACACATGAAGAATGCAACAACACCAAGTTCTTTCCAGTATGTCAACTGAGCAAATAAACTGTAGGCAATCAGGTGGTGCAATGGTCTAATATGCTATCCTGCCACCGTGATGACTCAAGTCCCGGCAGTGACTTCTGACCTTGTCATGCATTATCCAAATATAACTGGACTGTGTATAAGGGAGACGAGTGACCACTACCCAGCCCTGTGAGAGCCTGTCAACCCATTCATGCTCCGCATTCCCTGTAAATATTAGAGTCCCTGCAAACAGTTAAGATGTAACATGTTTAAGTATATTAATTTAATTTAGAATGTAAGTAAGTAATTTGATCAGGGTGCAAAAACTTTTTTCCGAAGACTGCTAAAGCCAGTGTTTATAAGATAAAGGCCTAAACTCCATATAACAATGCCCATGGACAGAAATATAATCTGTGCAGGGGCTAAAAGAAATACACAAAGTTAATTTAGTGTAACCAGATTCTGGTCTGAATAACATAAAGTAAGAGTGGTTTGGAAACCAGAGTGCAAGGCCTGTCGATGTGATTCTCACATTTGATGTAGTAAGTATCTGAATAAGGATTGGCGTAATGCTATAAAAGCAGACTTTCTTAAGTGCAGCATACCTGTTTAGCATCAGGAAATGGCATGAGTCACTAGCTGGTCTGATAGGAGGTGAAAGCTTGTCTGAGGCTGAGTGCATTCAGAAGCTTCTTGTTAAATGATATGATTACAGAGCAGATTTTAGCCAAGGACATTGTTATGGCAAATATGGTAATTATGATCACATCAGCTCTGGATTGAACTGAAAATGGCCAAATACAGCGCTTACTGCAGACAAACAGTTGCTAATTGGATTCTCATATTAGCTTGAATTTTAGATAAGCTGGTATCCGATTTTCAATTGTAAATTTTCTGTAAAGTCCATTTTAGTAGTTTGAAGTACCTTAATATACTGAAGTCAAAGTAAATATTCATTCAGTCACTTTCTTATCCGCTTAATCCTGTACAGGGTCACGAGGGCGCAAGACAGGAAAAACCCTAGACAGGGCGCCAATCCATAGTAGGGCACGCACTGACATGCTCATACACACACTCTCACACTATGGCCACTTTAGAGACACCAACTAACCTAACAAGCATTTCTTTGGACTGTAAGAAGAAACCAGAGTACCCGGGTATAAACCCAAGCGGAGACGGGGAGGACCTAGACCACTTAACCTGGGCATTGAACCCAGGACCTTCTTGCTGAGAGGCGACCAAACCACTGTACTGCCACTAAGTAAATTTATAAAAATACAAAAAACTATTAAATTGCTAGTTTTCACAATTAACTAAAAAAACAAACAAACAAAAAAAAACACATATCATACATTCACACAGTGTCTGTTGATGCACACAGATTTGTTAATGTTAAAATGAAAGTTAGCCATAAATAATTGCAATGTCAATAACTTAAGAGCAAAGGATTCCAAATCCTTCTTCAATTTATTTAAATGACAGTCAAAGACATTAAATTGTCAGTCTTCATGCTATGTAACTGCACATGGTTAAATGCTCTAGGTCACAGCTGGTTAGTGTACTGTCCTCTCAAACAAACCTAAAGTGGAGTTAAAGATCTCTCAAAACTCACCTAAATCAAATTGGTCAGCAGGAAAGGGATGCTCTCAGATTCAATTAACTCAGGGGAAAAAGAAGCAATTTCACAAGGCATGCATCTGAAAAAAGGGAATGAAATCAGCCTTCAGGTGGATTGGAACTTAAATGCTTTACCTTCTATAGCTATTATGGTGGTTGGATGGTTTAGAGAATCTACATTGGTGTTAAAGGTTTGTCAACCCTTTCGTATTTTCTATATTTCTGCATCAATATGACCTAAAACGTCATGATATTTTTACAAGAGATCTCAATTACACAAATGAGAAAAAAAGACTGTCATTTATATACAGTATTGAGGAAAACAATTCAATATTGTATATTCATGAGTGACAAAAATATGTGAATGTTTGCTTTGAAAACACAGCAATGAAAAACTGCCACTAATCTTTACAGGTAACTGTTGCTCAGTCCCACGCAGTGACTTGGAGGGATTTTAGCCCATTCTGCCATAAAGAACAGCTTCAACTCAGGGATTTTGCCGGGCTTCTTCATATGAACTCTTTACTTCAGGTATCCCCACAACATTTCTGTAGGATTAAAATAAGGACTTTGACTTTGGCCATTGCAGAACATTAACTTTCACTCTTCTTTAACCGTTCTTCGGTAGAATTACTTGTTTTCTTAAGGTTGTTGCCTTCATGACCCATGTTCTCTTAAGATTCAGTTCATGGACGGATTTATTTAGAATTTTCTGGTATAATTCAGAATTCATTGTTCCATCAATGATGGCAAGCCATCCACTAAACCATCCAAAGCAAAAAGTTCTATTTGGTCCCATCTTTCCACAAAATATTTTAACCCTGCAGCTTTCTGGCTTGTCTGCATGATCTTTACCAAACTGCAGGCAGGAAGCAATGTTCTTTTTGGAGAGCTGTGACTTTTTCCTTGCAACACTGCCATGCACACCATAGTTATAGAGTATTCTGAAGATTACATTGCAGACTGTTATACACCTTACTCTTGGATTAATTTGTTTGTCTACCACACCTGGGAAGGATAACATGGGTAACAGTAAAACAAGAAAAATCAGACTTTGATAGATGTGTAGTATTTAAATACAGTAGGTTACTCACTCACACTTGATAGCCATCCTATTATAATAGATTTAGATATATACTATAATTTCATGTTCAAATACTAATGACTAACCTCTTACTAATCCTAGAGGTTCACATACTTTTGGTTCTCACAGATATGTAATATTAGTTCAGTTTCCGCAATACATAAATGACCAAGTACAGCCTTTTTTTCCCTCATTTCTTTAATAGGTTCTTTTGATCTACTTTTAGGATTTGTGTCAAAATCTGATGGTGTTTTAGGCCTCCTGCGGAAATATTGAAAATTTTAAAGGGTTCACAAACTTTCAAGCTTGGGTTTTGTAGCAGGGTTGATCACCATATTCCATCAGAACCCAAAATAAATGGTGTGAATCTATGCTGCTTTTTCTTCAAGCGTACCTTCTAAACCACATTATTTTGATGGCTAACAGTCACAAAATATGCCATAAACACACTGGCAGAAGGTATGTGAAACTAAACAGGCTGTGGGAACACTAGTAAAATTAGTAAAAGTAAAAGCAGCCAGGGCAGGAAAGTATGGCAAAATATTTGGCTGAACTGACTTTTTGTAAATGGTGTCATATTATGACAGTCACCAAGAATGGCCCAAGCTACTGTCATTGTTTGTCTATGAAGATTTTATGGCTGTGTGCTGCTAATAAGCAAATTCTGAGAAGGCATTCCACTAGATTTTGGAGCATGACTGTGCACAAGATGTTGCACAACACATGCATGTCCTGGCTCACAGTTTGCATTCCAATTTATCTCAGAAGCATCTGAAGATGTTAAGGACAGGGTTCTGTGCATGTCAGTCAGGTTCACCATCAAAGTTGGTCTCATTTATATGAATATTGTTAAAAGATGGCAGGGAAAAATTTTGTTGTGCTGACTTGTTGAGGAGCTGGAAGTCTATGAAATTGTCATATTGAATGTCAGTGAAGTGTTAAGTAGAAGCCATTCTAAAGAAACAATTTGTCTATGGAGACCCCATGCCTATGCATCATATGATGAACCTGTTGGCAGTTAGTGTGGCTAAAATAACATGCTTTGGCTCATATAGTCAGTATGTTTGTTTGTTTATTTACCATCACTATCAGCATCAGTGGCCATCTATACACAAGGTCACATCACACACAAGGTTATATACGCTCAAGTCAATGCCAATTTGGTGTAATCAATTAACTTAACACACGTCCTTGGACTGTGGGAGTAAACCGGAGTACCCGGAGTAAACCCACACAATTACGGGGAGGACATGCAGACTCCACACAGAAAGTATCCATGCCGCTCCACCCTGGGATTCAATCCAGGACCTTCTTGCTGTGAGTTGGCGGTGATACCCACCGAGCCACTTTACTGCCCCGTATAGTCGGTACAGCCACTGTTCTGTGATATTGCTTTGAAGCGTGTGTTAATATGTTGTATATGATTTTATATTTTTAATGTAAACCATTTGGTATATTTTATTCCACAAAATATTCATCAGGTTTTTAGACCACAGCTCACTCAAGCTTAATTGCTTGAAACAAGTCCACTCTGAGAAAAGAAGACAACCTGGACTGGACTATTAATTACTATTTTTTTTCTGTGAAAGTCAATAAATGAATGTCATTGCATTCTTGTACAATTTATCAACTTTGCAAATATAAATAATATTTAATGAAGCCATTTCTTTGGATAGCAGGGTAGGTGATTAAGAGTAACAGTCCAGCCTTTAAAAGGTTCTCTTTACACTGTGTGTCAGATTTATAAGCCAGATATATATAGTTAAAAAAAAAAAATAATAATAATCTTGATTAAATCTGGAAATATTCAGTATGTTGACTGGTATTGACATTTATCGATTTTATTGACATTTCTTGATTTTAACCCTTCACATTGACCATCCACATCTTATTGATCCCTTCTCAAAAACATGCCAACCCTTCTGCAAGTATATCTTTAAAATCCAATGAATTTTGGATTTTAAAGGAACTGACTGCTTAATTGGACACATTGGGAGTAAACACAGTGGCACAAAATGAAACTGATTTACATCTGCAGAAATGTGATAAGTTCATTTAACTGTCAAAGCTGCAACTGCTTATTAATAAAAATCAATTAGTGTGTCAGTGGCACCTAAACCTCCCAGATATCCTGAAATATGAAAAATGACATTTTGAAGTTACTAAAGTACCAAGTATTAGAAAGGCATTTCATTAGTTATCTGACAATTAGCTTTTCCATCTGTAAAAGGCATATGCAAAACAATAGCACATTGAAGTTTCAAATAAACTATTTAGCCTAACAAAGAGAACAGTGATAAAATGACAGAATATTCTAGATATTAAGTGACAGCAAAGAAAAAAAAACATAATTCATAGTTAACAACACACAAAAAGTCCAAAACATTAAGATTTTAATGCTCTTAACAGCAAATCATTACAAAGAAGTATTTTTACAGAAACAGTTTTTTACATAAAGACAACATTTCACTCACCAGTGATGGCTTCAAAAATTGATTAGTAGTTGACACTTCCTGGCTAATTGGATTTAATGTGAGAGCAAACATTCTTTATATGACTTAAATTTGGATTCTGGCCAGTCAAAACATGAGTTTTATGCACTTGTTCCCAATCCACTACTTTTGACTGTGGGCATGAACATTGTTGAAAAATGAGGTTAGCAAACAGCTTTTCACAGTGAAGCACCCACATCGTAACACCTCTTTCTCCATGCTTAACAAAGGTGGCAGTGCATTCACTTCTCACCAGATATCTGAAGACACCTCTCTGGAGTAACACGATTCATCTGTCCACATAGCTCTTCTAAACCACTCAGAACCAATCTTTCCATAATTTTCCAAAACCTGGATGTTTTTCTCAGACAACAACCTTCTGCTTTTCTTGAGAGAGTTTAGATTTCTGAGGCCTTTTTCAGTTTGACCCATTATTTTTCGGAGTGCAGACATCTAACAGTAGAGTTTAAAAGCAGTGCTAGGACAGTCAATATACACTGTAGGTCATGTAGAGAACTTGGCAATCATTACACTACTAAAGTGAAGATTGCTGGGCTGTCTGTTGGAAAAGCAATTCAAGCTTGCTGTTCAAGTGTTTTAGGTGGTCTGTACAAGGGGGCACAGCTCAGATCACAGTTTCCCCAGATTTCTCATGCTGTCTTTTGGAATTCTTGGGTTCAGGTAACCAAACATAACACAATTACATATTCAAAGTACTGGACAAGCAATCGCAGATTTTAAATCTCATACCGTATTGTACCACACTGTAAAGAGAAAAAGCACTACAGGGGTGAATACCTGCATTATTTCAATGCATTCTTCTTCAGGCATCAACATAATCAGGGCTGTGGTTGGTACAGATTTCAGTTCTAGAAAGACTTGGCAAGGGCATATCATACTTGACCATGGGCCATTGTTGATTAGCCAATCTACTTGTGGGCATTGTTATAAGAGTTAGGAGAAAAACTGGAGTACCAATAGTAAACCCAGAAGGCTACAGAGAAAACATTCCAGACTTAATGTAACTAGAGGTGATGGAAGCAAAGATTATCTTTTGACTGATATTTAACATTTGAAAGGAGTAGAATAAACAAAAAAAACAAAAACAAAAAAGCACATACACAAAGTAAGAAATGACACAGATCAACTTGAGTGGCAGAAATAAACTAATCAATTACTTAAGTAAAAGCAGAAATACAGTTAGATGTATTCACTTGAAAGACGCTTACATTTGAAAGTTAAAAATCTTGCTCAAGAACCGAACAAAGGCAAACTGGTGGAACTCGATGTCATGCAAGAAGCTCAAGGAACTCAAGATAGATGAACAGATGGCAGCAGAACTCAAACCTGACCAAGGGTGCTGTTTACAAGGAATCAGCCATCAGACACACAGGTGAAACCAAACTCAACCTAAGAATGGCAGGAAGCCAGTACCTCTGTCACAGACATGAGCCACAGTGGTTCAGTTGGTAGATTTGGTAGACTCTGATTTGTATCTCACCTCTCATGAACTGGTTTGTTGGCCAGATTGCCTGCAGGGTGTAAGGCATTGCTGTCTTTAGGGTTGCCCTATTCCACTGGTTTCCAGTTTCTGTCTCCTTTCCTCTGGGAAGGAGTGCTTGGTTTATGTCCGTGTCGGAGGTACTGGCAACCTGCTGGTTTATGCCAGTTTAGGGTTGCATTCAGTTCTCTCTCCATCAGCTCTGTCCTAGGTCAGGGATGTTGTCTGTTCACCTATGTCAGTGTTCCACTTCACTCTGGGGATTCCACCTTCTGAGCTTCAAAGTTTCTCAGAGTATAAGGCCTAGACCACTAGTTATTGTTTGTTGATTAATAATCTTTCAAAGAATGGAATCTGCAAGACTTTAAGACTCATATTTTTGGTCTGAGTACTATTAATTCTGTAGCATACAAATACAGTGTGGATGAAAGCGTCTTTTACATTAGAGGTTTTAGGCATATAATGGTTAATAACTGAGGATTAAGGTACCGTTTTGTAAAACCTTGTATAATTTTGATAGAATATAATGTTTAACACTCTGTCACAGAACTACTCAATCAGTCTGAGAGAAACAGGTAACATTAATAACACTTGTTTCTTTGGATGCTGTGCACATTATTGCAATTAGTTCACTAACTGGCTAGTTGTTGACTTGTTCTCCCAACATCCTAAACAGTTCCAGATGCCTACTTGGACCCGCAAAGCTGTTTAAGCAGCCAGTTGCAAGTGATCTGTAGAAATTCCAAAACACTTACAGTGGTGCTTGAAAGTTTGTAAACCCTTTAGAATTTTCTGTATTTCTGCATAAATATGAGCTAAAACATCATCAGATTTTCACACAAATCCTAGAAGTAGATGAAGAGAACCCAGTTAAACAAATGAGAAATATTATACTTGGTCATTTATTTATTGAGGAAAATGATCCAATGTTACATATTAGTGAGTGGCAAAAGTATGTGAACCTCTAGTATTAGCAGTTAATTTGAAGGTGAAATTAGAGTCAGGTGTTTTCAATCAGTGGGATGACAATCAGGTGTTAGTGGGCACACTATTATTTAAAGAACAGGGATCTATCAAAGTCTGCTCTTCACGATACATGTTTGTGGAAGTGTATCATGGCACAGACAAAGGAGATTTCTGAGGACCTCAGAAAAAGAGTTGTTGAAGCTCATCAGGCTGGAAAAGGTTACAAAACCAACTCTAAAGAGTCTGGACTCCACCAATCCACAGTCAGACAGATTGTGTACAAATGGAGGAAATTAAAAAACATTGTTTCCCTACCCAGAAGTGGTTGACCAACAAATATCACTAAGAGCAAGGCGTGTAATAGTTGGCAAGGTCACAAAGGATGCCAGGGTAACTTCTAAGCAACTGAAGGCCTCTCTCACATTGACTAATGTTAGTGTTCATGAGCCCACCATAAGAAGAACACTGAACAACAATGGTGTGCATGGCAGGGTTACAAGGAGAAAGCCACTGATCTCCAAAAAGAACATTGCTGCTCGGCTGCAGTTTGCTAAAGATCACGTGGACAAGCCAGAAGACTACTGGAAGAATGTTTTGTCAACGGATGAGACAAAAATAGACCTTTTTGGTTTAAAAGAAAAGCATTATGTTTGGAGAAAGGACAACACTGCATTCCAGCATAAGAACCTCATCCCATCTGTTAAACATGGTGGGGATAGTATCATGGTTTGGGCCTGTTTTGCTGCATCTGGGCCAGGACGGCTAGCCATCATTGATGGAACAATGAATTCTGAATTATATCAGAGAATTCTAAAATAAATATCAGGACATCTGTCCAGGAACTGAATCTCAAGAGAAGGTGGGTCATGTAGCAAGACAATGACCCTAAGCACACAAGTCGTTCTACCAAAGAATGATTAAAGAAGAATAAAGTTCATGTTTTGGAATGACCAAGTCAAAGTCCTGACCTTAATCCAATTGAAATGTTGTGGAAGGACCTGAAGCGAGTAGTTGAGGAAACCCAACAACATCCCAGAGTTGAAGCTGTTCTGTACAGAGGAATGGGCTAAAATTCCTTAAAGTCGGTGTGCAGGACTGGTCAACAGAGGAAACGTTTACTTGCAGTTATTGCTACACAGGGGGTCACACCAGATACTGAAAGCAAAGGTTTACAAAATTTTTCCACTCAGTAATATATCATATTAGATCATTTTCCTCAATAAATAAATGACCAAGTATAATATTTTTGTCTCATTTGTTTTTCTACTTTTAGGAGTTGTGTGAAAATCTGATGACGTTTAAGGTCATATTTATGCAGAAATATAAAAAATTCTAAAGGGTTCACAAACTTTCAAGCACCGCTGTAGGTATGAAAGAAATATGGCACTAAGAAAGCAAGGCACTAATAGAAAATGCCTAATGCTAACAACCTAAGCTAAAACACTTTCTAGTAACAAGCCTGAACAAAGTAGCATATAGAAAAGATAGATATTTCTTTTAAAATGCAGTGACAAGTCTTCTCTTCTCTACATGTGCAATTCAAATGTCTTAGGAACACCAATATAGTTTCAGTAAAGAAACTGCATGTCACTGGGATCAGCGACTATTGCTACAATGCTCTTATGTCCATCTTATATCTCACCAATGCTGGCCATGTCATGGACAAACAGCAGTGTTTGCACTACAGACCTGTTTTCCTCCTGATGGAACTGCTCAGTAGATGATGACAAAGGTTGCTCTGGCCACTACTCTGACACAATTGGGGAAGGGAAAAAAAACATGTCAGGAGGTTCTTCATAAATAACAACTTTACTTTTAAGGCAGTTTCTGCTAAACAGTAACTGCAGACAGAGAAGACTGGTAGACAAATCAGTACTGACCCTTAACCTAGAAACTACACAGGTATGCTTGTTTCACCCTTTGTTATACAGCCTTTTCACACATGACTGTAGCCAAATACCGCATATAAATCTGGTTTACAGATGATTGACAATAATGGTATGTCTCAAGAAAAAGTGCCATGAAGACTCAGCAGCTCATTATGGACTCCAGGAAAAGCAGAAGTTCTTATCTTCCTATTCACCTCAATGTGGAAATAAGCAGCTTCAGACTGTGTGGGTGTGCAGCTTTAGGACTCTCTCCAGGTCTATGAACACCTGCAGTATGGTGAAAAAGCACAGCCGTGTGTTCTTTTTGAGAAGACTAACACCAGTCTGGCCAACTTCACTATAAAGTGTGCTGGCTAAACACATTACATGATACAAGTAGATATTGAAATATGTTACTTTACTCTTCAGACACCGTACATTACATACATTTCATGATACGTTCTATGAAACTGCACCTCATGCAGTCTGAATGTTGTTCAAGCACATTGCCTATACAGTTATTTATTTCATATCAACATTGTCCTCCACATATTGATTTTCTGGTATTTTATTTTTTACTATTTAAGATGGGTAAAATCATTTCACTATAAGTCATGCATTGATTCTGTCAGCTCCTCGTAATCTCTCTCTCTCTCTCTCTCTCTCTCTCTCTCACACACACACACACACACACACACACACACACACACACACACACACACACACAGATAGAATAAGAAACTTTTAGATGACAATCTTTACCTCAGTAGAGAGCAGTGAACAAGAAAACAAATCTCTGGTGGCTGCATTGCAAAGGCACCATTCTTATTTCTCACCTCTGCTTGTTTCTCTGCCTGAGGTCCATCAACTTTCTAAAACACAAATAGAAACTAATCCACAACTGTCCCATGGTTCTTGCACTGCAGAGTGCAGATCCAATGCACGTAATTCATCTGATGATAACACCTGCTCGTCATCATCTTGGTGTTTATATAGAGTGCAGCATCCACCAAATGTTGCTCAGCATTCAGTCTGCTCACGTTGAATCAGCATGTTTTTAATAAACCTTTGTGTTTAATAAAACCTTTGCATTGGGGGCTACACTGTCATTCGTGTCATTACAACTGTTGTACTACAAGATGATGTACAAGGTAATGTAATGTAGGCAAGTTAATATATTGGTTAAGTAAGTTAACATCTTAACAGTAAGGACAATAAGCTTATCAGACCACAGACCTATATGCAAACAGACGTTATCCTAATGCATGTTAAGCAGTGCATTGTTACAGCAGTGTGAGGCAGAACCTTGGGTTTTGAACAACTTGTGCAATGTGTATCGCTTCTAACATAGCGTGCACTGATTGCCTCTGATCGTGATCAGGTGTGCTGCTGGTGCGCAGCTGATCTACAGGCTGATCAGGAACAAAACTGGGCTCTGGTAAATCCCGTTTCTTGCCGCCGGGACTGCCAATGACAACAGTGTACACACACACATACATGAAAAATAACCGGGGTGAATCAGCTCTTCCCAGGGCTCACCCCTTAACATTGCCCCTCCCTCAAGGGTCGGCTCTTGACAACCTTCCTGGTTTTTGGGGTGAGCACTGTGAAAATCTTCGATGAGCGCCAGGTCCAGGATGGCCAACTTGGGCACCCAGCAGCATTCTTCAGAACCATACCCTTCCCAGTCCACCAGGTATTGGAGGCCCCGTCCAATATGAATCACATCCAGAAGGCAGCTAACGATGTTGGCTGGCTGGACGTCAATCATGAGGGTGTGGGGCAGAGATAATGGGGTAATGAGGTCAGAGAAGATAGGTTTTATTTGGGACACGTGGAATGTGAGATGGGGTCCGCATGTGTTGGGGAATCTTTTGTGTCGGCGGTGGGCTGATGACCTGTTCTATCATGTAGGACCCAAAGAACCTAGGTACAAGCTTCCTGGATTCCTTTCCATTCCTGGACAGCCAAACCGATTGGCTAGGAAGGTGGGATAATCTGTTGGCAGTGTTGGGCATGTAGTTCACCCACACCAAGTACGAGCTCCAGAAGCTCTGTCAGCTGACGATGATCCAGCATAGAGTGGCGTCGATGTCCTGGTTGGAACGTTTGGCCTACCCGTTGGGGGTGAAATCCCAAGGAGAGGCTAGCAGTGGCTCCCAACACCTTTCAGAAGGCCTGCCACACCTGTAATGAGAACTGGGGCCCTTTGTCAGATAATATATCCAGGGGGATACCGAAGACCTGGAAGACATTGTTGATAATGATCATGGCCATCTTGAGAAGCACTCCACGATCATAAGGATGCCAGATATCCCCTTGCACTTGGGGAGACCCGTCACGAAGTCCACAGAATGTGCGACCATGGCCAGCTGGGGATGGACAGGAATTGTAGGGGACCAGCTTGGGGTTGATGCGATGCCTTGCTGTGTGCACAGACGTGGGGTCTCCCACACTGGTTCCGTTCTGGGACCCAGGCGTGGCTCAGCTGCATTGATGTGGGTCAGAGACGGAGGGGTCGGGGGGTCGGAGGCTGGTTCCTCCGGGTGTTATGCCCTATGGAACTGAGAGTGTGATGCTGGTATCTGTTCTGCAGCCCGGCCAAGCCATTCAATACGTCATGTGCAGAGACTGCCATCTAGGTGGATCGCTAGACGGATCAACCCCTGTAGTGTTGGGGTCACAGGCTGGTTCCTCCAGAGGTGGCACCCTACACAACCGAAGGTGTGACACTGGTCCCTGCTCAGCATCCTGGCCAAGCTGTTGCTAGACTGATCGCTAGACAGATCAACCCCTGTAGTGTTGGGGGTCGTCTAGGATTGGCAGCCCATCCTTCAGGGTCTCATTAATACCAGCCTTTGCTTTTGAAATGGCTGTCAGATCCCACTAGTTCATTGTGATACCGTTTTAGAAACAAATTAACTATTAGGGTTTTCCGAGATGAAATGCAATAGTTGTGTATCATGTTTGTTAAATTTATTTAATCATGCCATAGGCTATATACCTGAAAAGTAATCTGGTTTTGTCTGAAAAAATGGTCGAGTAACATGTTACAATATGGACCAGATGCCTTTCGATGGGTGGGATGATAAGGAATCATCTACCTACCCAATGAAAACAAAAAAAATCATCATTATAGCCATTTTTTGAGCATTAACAGAAACTTTGTTATTGGTCATCAAACATTGCATTGCTTGGAAATATCTGCACACATGACTAAGCCCAATGTTGAAGTAATGCAGAGTTAAGGCTCTACCTCAAATGACTTCCTGTTCCCTGCAAAGGTGCACTATGTGCTTTCAGTTAATGGTTACCTACATTACTAGTGTACTTTGTGTCTGATAAAAAGAAATTTGCGATTGAGCCAACCGGTGCAGCTCTTAGCGGACACTAACAAACAAGCCAGTGAAACAATGTTTGGAATAAAAGACATAATGCATTCGGTTTTAATGTGCAAGTGGATCATAACATACATACTAGAACAGCATGCATATTTAATTACTGGTACATGCAGCAAAAGTCACAGTAAACTGAGCAGAATAATTTCAACTTGCATAACTAAATTACCCAGGTAATGCAAAGGTAAATCAAGGTAAATTACATTAAACAACAAACTAAAAAAAATTAATTTATGGCATTATACAAATGAATATATAACACAAAAATTAAACTGAGGTCTCATAAAAGTGGCAAAATATGTTTTAGATGCCTGAGAGATATTGTATTAGAGTAATGCGCAGACATCCTATCTTGCAGTACATTTCAAGGTTGATAGTACAGTGCCTCTCAGATAACTCACAGCGTGAAGTGCATTTGAAATAACCGGGCCTAGATGTACCAAAAAGCTACAATTTAACACACCACTCTTAAATGCTGCAGTATACTGGATGAAATGTTGCATGTTTTAAGAACGGATCAAGGAGCTGGAATGAGAATGAATAAAAAAGGATTCAGTTCAGTGGGTGACAGATCAGTTGCCAGTGTGAGAGAGCAAATCAGTATGGTTCCATATATTTTTATACAGCTGAAGCATCTCCTCTCATTATTGTACATCCTTCAGGACAGAAGAAACATGGTTTACACTAGTGGAGGGTGTGTATGCTTAGTGTGATTCAATTTAGCTCTCAAAGATTAAAAAAAGAAAGAAAACCACAAACAGTGTGTTTTTCCTTCTTGCCCTTATCTTTGTATTTCAGCACATTCTACAGCTACTGCAATTGAGCTCTCATTCAGCAAAAGCAAACACCACCATACAAACTCGTCAGCAAACAAATCAGCAAAGGAACATCAATGCATACTCTGAGCAGTGTGAAGTGAGACCTTGAATAGTAAATGAAAAACTAAGAGGGTCTGATGTCATGCAGTATAGCATCTACAGTACCACCAGAAAAAAAAATAACCCCGATTGTATCTTGGGAATAGCTTTTTCATTATATTTTAAGGTAGCCCTTATGTGCTGTATAAATAGTAATAATACATTTTATGTAACATTTCACCTTGCTACTCTAAAAAAAATCTAAACTTACTTGGTTAAAAGTTAATTCCCCTACATAAAATGGAGTTAATGCATTCACATAACCCTTCGGTCATGAAATGGATTTAGACTTTCAGTAAGATTATAAAATAACCAGTATTAGTATAAAAATACAGTGGTGCTTGAAAGTTTGTGAACCCTTTAAAATTGTATATATTTCTGCATAAATATGACCTTAAACATCATCAGATTTTCAGTCCTAAAAGTAGATAAACAGTAGTTTATACTGCATGTTAATGCTAGTTTAATGCAGCAATGATACTACCATGATACTACCATTACCATGTTTCGCAGATGGGATAAGGTTCTTATGTTGGAATGCAGTGTTTTCCTTTCTCCAAACATAACGATTTCCTTTTAAACCAACTAGTTCTATTTTGGTCTCATCTGTAGCAAACCTAAGACTACACTTTAAATTGATTAATTTTTAATGAACAAACGGGGAACCACCGGATCTTTTGTGGACTGGTAGATCCGGAAAACCAGTTGAAAGGGGACAGCGAAATTGCTCAGTCTAGGTCTGAATAGTGAATTCAAAGTTATTTTTCTCAACCTTTGTTTGAATGAAACGCTCTCACACCAGGCGGTAAATTCAAAAGGTTATAACAGGTTTATTAATCGCAAAACAAGGCAATACCAACAGACTATCTGATGTAATAATGAGTGTATCACAGAGTTAAAAATCATAAAATGACGGTGAACAGGTATATATCGCAGTATTGAAAACAGGGAATGATGGCAAACGTATATATCACAGTATTAAAATCAGAAACCAAGATGACTCTATGTGCACTTATCGGTTGCGCAATAATTACCCAGAGGCAATGTTATGGACTAGTTTGTTACGACGCAGTGAGTTACTAGTAACACAAATTACGTTAAACATGAATAATATGGTAGAAGCTACTTAGACGTGGATAAGTCTATGTTGAAGCGTGGTTTAAGATCAAACGCAAGGTTCGAGAATCAGGGACCCAGATAAGCCACACCAAGCGGTACTTGCCTATTTCTTTGCAGGGGCTCACGCGAAGGAGATGGAATGGAAACGGGCCTCTGCCTGTCATCAGAAGTCACACGGGGAAACGGTAGCGGTCCTATCTTCAGATCTGACGACGACTGTTCAGCGGACTTCTTGATGATATCGGCTACTAACCTTCGGTTCGTGCCGACATGCGGCCCTTGGAGCCACAAATGTGTTGCGGGCCTCGCCTCGGCTTTCTTCCCGGCTTGGTGGTAGTGGTCTTTTGGATCTCGAACTTGCGGGCGTACAACTCAGATTTCAACCCTGGCCAACGGTGAAGGTAGAGTTGCGGCGTTCTAATACCACGAGCTTCAACAGACTTTGCAAAAACTAGAATTTACGAGTGTAGTCGAGAGTGAAGGAGCTCTTGGCTGGTTGGTCTTTTAACTATCTTCTAATTCGGCGATACTGAAGTACTTAAGACTGCTGGACACAGGAAATTTAACGTAAAATAAACGCGAAAACTTCAGCAAAACGAATAACAAAAGGCTGACAAAAAGTTGCAACTTAGAAAGACAAAGAAAAGACTAGACTTAGAAAGACAAAAAGACTCAAGAACAAAAGACTCAAAAGCTACCACGCGGTTATCCCGCATAGTTTTTGTATGTTCCGGACGTAAGCGAACAGAGGCGGGGAATAAGGGGTTTGTCCTAGACTTAGCCAGTGAGAAGCAGATTCGTCATTAAATCCCTCCTCTCGTGGATATGTCCGCTAATTTCACTATATGGGCTACAGACATTATAACTAGGGTGATTAAAAGTATCACATAATAACCAAAATCCTCAAAGTTACAAGTTTAGTTGCAGAATTTCGTTGTAAGGTTCAGATGATCAAGGATGGATAACATAGAACATCATTAAATCATTCTAACTACAGCACATACAATTGCTATCCCTTAAACAAATAATAATACGATCGATACAAGATGTAGGATACAGTACATTCTGAATAACAACTTACATTTCTGTCCTTTTATAAGTGTGAACAAGTATTAAACACGAGCGATCGATACACATAGATAAAACCGCTATGATTTCTATATACTATAACTATTAGTATAGCACAACTGGACCATATTACATATAGAACGGTCACTATACTAAAACATTGACCAAATAGATATGAAAATACATGAGGAATCAGTGACATGCATATATATATATATATATATATATATATATATATATATATATATATATATATATATATATATATATATATATATATGATTATATATGAGAGTATGAAAAATATCCCTGATCACATTCTTTGTATGAAACAGCTAAGCACATATGGGTGTGTTTGGACTTATTATGAAGCAGTTCTCATGTGTTCTCTAATTGAGTGATCCAGGCAAAGGTAATCTGTTCCCAACAAAAGTTAATACTATTATTAAAAGGTTTGTCTCTTAAAAAGGAAAGCAATAGTTCCTGGTGTCGAAAATCCAGGGCTGTCCTTCTGGCGCCAGGCCAACTGAGAAAAAGGTCGTTATTCTTGCAACAGTTGGAGAGAAATTGAGGAAATTTGTGGTCTGGAATGTTGACAACCCCTTTTAAGGTTACACATGGGTTTAGTTTATGATTGCGAGTTGCCGAAGGTTGTAGGTTTCTTTACACAGACCTCCAATTCTGTTGGTTTGAGAAAGAGTCTGGCGTTGATGGGGCCACTGTGGCCATTACTCAATTGTAGACTCTGTCCAGGTGGTTGGCATTTGCATTCTAAAGTGTCACAAAGTTTATGACTTTGGTGGAAGAGGGTAGAAACATGGGGGGTAGTCAGACCCCTGAATGACTGTGGTACAGCTATTACGCTACACATCCATCCACAAAACATTCTTCTAATAGTCTTCTGGCTTGTCCACGTGATCTTTAGCAAACTGCAGATGAGCAGCAATGTTCTTTTTTGAGAGTAGTGGCTTTCTACTTGCAACCCTGCCATGCACACCATTGTTGTTCAGTGTTCTTCTGATGGTGGGCTCATGAACATGAACATTAGCCAATGTGAGAGAGGCCTTCAGTTGCTTAGAAGTTACCCTGGGGTCCTTTGTGACCTTGCCAAATATTACACCCCTTGCTCTTGGAGTGATCTTTGTTAGTCGACCACTCCTGGGGAGGGTAACAATGGTCTTGAATTTCCTCCATTTGTAGACAATCTGTCTGACTGTGGATTGGTGGAGTCCCGACTCTTTAGAGATGGTTTTATAACCTTTTCCAGCCTGATGAGCATCAACAACTCTCTTTCTGAGGTCCTCAGAAATCTTCTTTTTCAATCCATGACAATCTTCCACAAACATGTGTTGTAAAGAGCAGACTTTACATAAAACAGGGTGCCCACTCACACCTGATTGTCATTCCACTGATTGAAAACACATGACTCTAATTTCACCTTCAAATTAACTGCTAATCCGAGAGGTTCACATACTTTTGCCACTCACTAACATGTAATATTGGATCATTTTCCAAGTATAATATTTTTGTCTCATTTCTTTAACTTGGGTCTCTTTATCTACTTTTAGGACTTGTGTGGAAATCTGATGAGGTTTTAGGTCATATTTATGCAGAAAGCGTTCACAAACTTTCAAGCATCACTGTACATTTGAAGGACTTTATTGTTCGGACTGTAAAGTATATAGTGGTACACTGTATGGATACCCCAAAATTACATCCATACTGCACTGCTGAAGATCATTCTGGAGAAGATGTCATTCTGGAATTGGCCCCCACTTTACTATAACATTCTTCACTCTGCTTTAATAGCTTGCCACTACATTTTGGAGGATGACTTCAGGGATATGCTTTGAGCCATAAGAGCATTAGTAAGGGAAATGGGGAGGAGGGAAATGGAGAGAAGAGAAATTAAGATTGGAAAGGGAAGGAACTAAGGGCCTGAGCTTAACTGCATAAACAGCCACAGAGTATGCATTTGGGCAAATATCACTTTTCTGGCATGAGCCATATAAAGAAAAAAAAATTGATAGTGAATCATGTATTCATTTACACCTCAGATCTGAATATTTTATTGGTCTGTACTACTCAGCCATAGGAACCCAATATATGAAGGTCCAAATACTACAGAAACTGTAGTAACAACCATGGCAGGAAAGCATGGCAATAAAACTGGATGGAGATGGGATGCACACAGAGATTTAGAGACTGAATTGAGCACTATCCAAACTCTCAAAGGTGCCAGCCTACCTACTACTTCAAGTTCCTACAATCTTCATAGCCGACAAAGCTTATCCTGTCAGAGGCTTCATAAAACTTTGAAGCTCTGTATTGAGAAGCATCTCTCTACCTACTGAGCCACCTTGATTTGTATTCCACCTCTGGTGAATTGAGGCTTGTTGGTTACAGAGTTGCATTACACTACCTGGCACCATGGTAAAATCAAGGTGAAGTTACTGACACTAAGTCTTTTGGTACAGTAGTATAAGTAAGTCCATCTGTTCGTTCACTGTTCGTTCTGTAAGTCCAGTTGTAGTGAGGCGATCCGTTCAGTTTATGTTCAGTGTTCAGTTTCTGTCTCAGTGTGGGGGTGGGGCTAAGTTTGTGGTGGTCACATGACCAGATGAGTTGCACCCCCACATCACAGCGTGATTTAATATAATTGTAATGGGTTTGGCTGAAATAGCTTTCTGTTTGTCTTTAGAAATTCCATGCCTGTATGCTCAATATTACAAACTTGTTAGCAGAAAGTGTGTCTAAAATAACAGATCATTACTTAGAAATGGTGTCTTCATGCTTTTGCCCATATAGTATGCATTTCACAAATGAAACAGTGGAAGATGATCAGATAATATAAGCTGTATATCATATGATTCCCAATTGTAAACCTGTTAAATTTGTACACTCCCACTCAGTTCAAGCAAAATGAGTGTGTACCTATTAATGATACCTCTCTGCTTGTTATATAGATAATGCAGTTAAAACATATACTGCTAGTTTTAGATACTTTACAGGGAAAAAGGCATTGACTAATGTCTACTTAAAAAGAAATCTGGTACTTAATGAAAGATTTCCAGGAAGGAGGAGGCAATCAATTAAATGAATGCATAGCTGCAGAAAAGTCATAGGCACCTACGTTTTGCTCTCTCTTTGTGAGCAATTCAATGACCTTAAAGAGACTGTTCACTTATTTTACACAGCAAAACCAGTGCTATCAGCATAATGACATTTCAGATGGAAAAGGAATTATTTTAATGTATCGTACACATCCAAGAATGGCTCTCCTTTGACAACTTTTTCACTTGTGATGTCAGAAGTTCAGCATAGAAAGAACTGCAGCAACAGTAATAGTGAAAACCCCAGAGGGCCATTGCTTTGCAAGAACTTAATAAATCAACACAGAGGCGATGATTTACAGTGGTGCTTGAAAGTTTGTGAACCCTTTAGCATTTTTCTATATTTCTGCATAAATACAGTATGACCTAAAACATCATCACATTTTCAAACAAGTCCCAAAAGTAGATGAAGAGAACCCAGTTGAACAAATGAGATAAAAACATTATACTTACTCATTTATTTATTGAGGGAAATGATCCAATATTACATATTAGTGAGTGGCAAAAGTTTGTGAATCTTTGCTTTCAGTATCTGGTGTGAAATTGTTTCATAAATGATGGCAAGCCGTCCTGGCCCAGATGTAGCAAAACAGGCCCAAACCGTGATACTACCACCACCATGTTTCACAGATGGGATAAGGTTTTTATGCTGGAATGCAGTTTTTTTTCTTTCTCCAATCAACAATTCTTATAAACCAAAAAGTTTTATTTTGGTCTCATCCGTCCACGAAACATTCTTCCAATAGCCTTCTGGCTTGTCCACGTGATCTTTAGGAAACTGCAGACGAGTAGCAGTGTTCTTCTTGGAGAGCAGTGGCTTTCTCCTTGCAACCCTGCCATGCACACCATTTGTTGTTCAGTGTTCTTCTGATCGTGGACTCATGAACATTAACATTACCCAATGTGAGAGAAATCTTCAGTTGCTTAGAGGTTACTCTTTGGTCCTTTGTGACCTTGCCAACTATTACATACCTTGATCTTGGAGTGATCTTTGTTGGTCAACCACTCCTGGGGATTGTAACAATGGTCTTGAATTTCCTCCATTTGTACACAATCTGTCTGACTGTGGATTGGTGGAGTCCAAACTCTTCAGAGATGGTTTTGTAACCTTTTACAGCCTGATGAGCATCAACAACTCTTTTTCTGAGGTCCTCGGAAATCTCCTTCGTTTGTGCCATGATACACTTCCACAAACATATGTTGTGAAGATCAGACTTTGATAGATCCCTGTTCTTTAAATAAAACAGGGTGCCCACTCACACCTGATTGTCATCCCACTGATCGAAAACACCTTACTCTAATTTCACCTTCAAACTCACTGCTAATCCTAGAGGTTCACATAATTTTTGCCCAAGTATAATATTTTTGTCTCATTTGTTTAACTTGGTTCTCTCTATCTACTTTTAGGACTTGAAAATCTGATGATGTTTTATGTCATATTTATGCAGAAATATAGATAATTCTAAAGGTTTCACAAACTTTCAAGCACCAATGTATGTACCAGGAGGAACAGCAAGATGCTAACCATGACAATATTTTGGTATCCATGAATAGATTTCCAATATGTTAATGAAAGCTTCAGAGGACAAATAAGTGACATAATCAACAGCTGCTGTTGAATGGTGGTTCTTGATGCAGTGCCATCTGAGGGGTCGGAGACCATGGGTGTTCAGTATAGGATTGCCCTTTATGTACTGAAATTCTACTAGATTACTGGAATCATTTAATGATTATATGCAATGTAAAGGTATATGAGATATGCCAATTCCTTCCAATATTTCTATAAAAAACATGGAAAATTGTTTTTAAAAATTTCAACCCTTAGGATATACTCCATTTGTACCAAGTCATGATTAGAATCATCTGTCGACAGCACCTGTCTGAAATCACAGCATTATTTAGTTCAGCTTTTTTTGTTAACCTATTTTACTAAATTTCAAATGAATGAAGTTGACTAGACAAAACATGACATATCATGGGATCTTACTCAATGGCGTTTTTTAAACTGTCCCAACCTTTCCTGGTTTGGGATTGTAAAATAAGTACAGTTTACTACTGCTATAATGTCATACATGTGAGGATAAATAATGAAGATAAGAAATGCTGGCAGGCATTCAGGTGGCTCAGTGGCAAGAAAGTAAAAGCGTGGGTGAAACTACAAAACTGTATTTTGCTGTGCCTTTGTAACCATAGATAGTGGGTGCAAGTTGATGCACTGTGTGGGACTCTTTATAGTTCATGCTCAAGTGGGAATAAATGTCAAGCGGGAATTCCTCAGGCTTTGTCAGGGTAAACTGAAGGATGTTCTTATGACTTACTTTCAGACACAATAAATATTTGGAATGTAAAAGACTAAACATCAGTGAATCTGATTTAACTTGAACCAGTTTAAAGGCCTACTGATATAACCAAGCACTGGTATTTCACACAC
Source organism: Ancistrus triradiatus (assembly GCA_025084515.1). Taxonomy (NCBI): domain Eukaryota; kingdom Metazoa; phylum Chordata; class Actinopteri; order Siluriformes; family Loricariidae; genus Ancistrus; species Ancistrus triradiatus. Next base: position 57,057 of record JAJAGP010002792.1, read on the forward strand.
CAGAAAACATTTGAATATAACACTCAGTTAGTGTGGTACACAGTGGGACTGGTAAGGTTTAAAACAAGAGGCAATAAATGCCAAATGCTCTCCCTTTGGGCTATAGAGCAGATGAAGAGCATAAACATTCAGTTAGACAGATGCTCTGTAACCCTTATTAAATGAACCTATATAATAAAACCCCATTACTTACTTTGAAATATGCTTTTAAAGGAGTCCAAACATGTCATGATATCACCTGAATACAAATGTTCAGTGTTAATCTGGGCATATCTTTCTCTGACCCACATTCCTAAGCGTGAATCTCTCTAGAGGAGGGGTATGACCTTTTGTTGACATCGGTGAGAATGAAGAACATCCAAATACAGCAGGAAATAATGTTTTATATGTAGGGTGCAGAGGACCTACAATTTCCAGTGCTTCTGAAAGGTCATAAAGACAGTCATGCTTATCAGTTAAGTCATTATGCTTCTAGCTAGTATAAGAAAAATTACATTTTCTTATCTGTTCACCTAAAATATTTATGATCCACAAAAAATAGTGCAGCAATTCCGTTTGTGTATGTGATAATCAGGTTTGAGGGTTTTATGTTCCATATACCCCTTTTAATGTAATAAGTCTTGCAAAAAAAAGACAACTGAAAACTGTTTACCTAAAAACATAAAATTAATGAAAATTAAATATTGATCCAAGCTTCTGAATGGATCTGCAGTTACCCAAGCGCCGGTGAAGATGGCAGGAGACGAGTTTCTCTTTTTGGAGAAAGCTGTTCAGCAGACCTATTTTTAAGCTCAGCGAGCAAGGCAGAGCAGAAAGCAATTACTATCCCGTGTCTCCTCAGTGTCCTCGGGAGAGATTACATGGTTGGAGGCAAGCTCTGTGCACCAGAGGATGCTATTCCTGTGAAACACAGGACTTTACAACCTGCTTAGGAGGCCGCCTGTGTAATCACAATCTACTGATTGAAAACTGATACAGAAGGTATGTCCTAAAGTCACTGCAGTGTCACCTAGCTATCATTAAAGCTGCTAGATGACTGCACTCAAATGTTTATGTCCTGCTTGGGTCCTGTTAATGATCAACTTTCAAATAAATTCATGCAGATGAGAAGGAGACTCATTTACAGTATATCACTGTTAGAACAGCATGTCTTATGCATGGATGATCATCCCTCAGGAGATTTGCTTACTTCAGAGCTTACAACCAACCCTCATTTAACACAAACTACATAAATAATCAAGCTCCCATGGAGCATCTGGAGTTTGGCACCAGCTGTGTTGTTGGTGCGAAATAGAGATTCTGCAGTTTAATGAATTATAATGAGCAGGTAGCACACGTGCATAAATGAGCAAGGCTTCAACTGGTATCTCAATACATTGCTGTCCATGAGCAAAACATTCAGTACTAATTGCTCATGTTAAAGGAGCTATTACGACTGGAAACATCGTCTTGTATATTATTCATTTAACTGCTCTCCTGTCCTTTCTGTTGAACCTTTATACAATGTCGTTGGTTAATTCATTTAATTTTCCAGGCTGCATTTCTCCTCAGCATTATCTAGGATGTCCCTGTTGAAGCAAGTATAAATATGCCTCTAGCATGGCCTGTGAATAACAGACATGTTTTGATTTGACATTTCAGTTACTGCTGAAGATTACAGGTCTCAGGGACCCCTGCTATAAAACATGATTATCTGTTGTAGTGAGATGTTTGACCTTCTAACCCAGGGATATCAACAAAAGGTCACTCATCTCTAGAGATACTCAAAGTTAGGAACATGGTTCTGATAAAGAACCAGCACTTCGGGCTGAAGACTAATTAACTAATTACTGTCAAACACCCAGTATGCAAACTCATAGGTTAAATTTTTCTGGTAAAAGGTATAAGGTATTTTAATCATATCTACTTGCTATTCAAACCACTTACTCACTATAATTGATGATAAACAGATACTGAAACCTGAGAAATCGAATTCTGCATCAAGTTAGTGTGTATCAGAGTTATGTAACTGGCACAAATGATGTCTGAGTGGCATTTTGCCTCTACCAGCACCTTCCACTTCCTTGCTATCAGTAAAAAGCTACACGTTTGGTTTATATAGTGATTAATTATAAGACAAATTAGTGAAGTGAATACTGTGATAAGACATGGGATATTTTACTATTTTAATTTACATGCAGAAACTTACAATGGAGCTTTACTTTTTATTAAAGAATAAATATTTTTACTGCATAAATATGGTCTAAGATTTTCACAAATGTGTTTACAGTAGATAAAGAGAACCTGATTGAACAAATAAGATGACAATATTATACTTGGACATTTATTTATTGAAGAACATTATCCGATTTAACTTACCAATGTGTGGCAAAAATGAAATTAAATTCAGGATAATGCTTTTTTTGAGCCAGGGTTTATTGTCCAACAACAAAGCCTATTTATATATTGTAAAATCTAATGGGAAGGCTTCTCTGAAAAGTGATGCCTGTTGTAACAGTAAAGGGAGACAAACACTCTATATAATACACTAATGCCCGGTCAGCATAGCAGAAGGGGTACCAACTATATGCACTGCACACCACTGACACAGTGGTGCTTGAAAGTTTGTGAACCCTTTAGAATTTTCTATATTTCTGTGTAAATAGGACCTAAAACATCATCACATTTTCACACAAGTTCTAAAAGTGGAGAGAGAACCCAGTTAAACAAATGAGACAAAAGTATTATACTTGATCATTTATTTATTGAGGAAAATGATCCAATATTACATATTAGTGAGTGGCAAAACTGTGTTAAAGTCTAAGATTAGCAGTTAATTTGAAGGTGAAATTAGAGTCAGGTGTTTTCCGTCAATAAGATGACAATCAGGTGTGAGTGGGCACCCTGTTTTATTTGAAGAACAGGGATCTATCAAAGTCTGCTCTTCACAACACATGTTTGTGGAAGTGTATCATGGCACAAACGAAGAAGATTTCTGAGGACCTCAGAAAAAGAGTTCGGATGCTCAACAGGTTGGAAAATGTTACAAAACCATCTCTCAATCCACAGTCAGACAGATTGTGTACAAATTAAAGAAATTCAAGACCATTGTTACCCCCCCCAGGAGTGGTCGACCAACAAAGATCACTCCAAGAGCAAGGGGTGTAATAGCTGGCAAGGTCAGGTAACGTCTAAGTAACTGAAGGCCTCTCTCACATTGGCTAATGTTAATGTTTATGACTCCACCATCAGAAGAACACTGAACAACAATGGTGTGCATGGCAGGGTTGCAAGGAGAAAGCTACTGCTCTCCTAAGTAAACATTGCTGCTGGTCTGCAGTTTGCTAAAGATCACGTGGACAAGCCAGAAAGATTTTGAAAGAATGTTTTGTGGATGGATGAGACCAAAATAAAACTTTTTGGTTTAAAAGAAAATCATTATGTTTGGAGAAAGGAAAACACTGCATTCCAGCATAAGAACCTTATCCCATCTGTGAAACATGGTGGTGATAGGATCATGGTTTGGGCCTGTTTTGCTGCATTTGGGCCAGGACGGCTTGCCATCATTGATGGAACAATGAATTCTGAATTATGTCAGATAATTCTAAAGGAAAATGTCAGGATATCTGTCCATAAACTGAATTTCAAGAGAAGGTGGGTCATGCAGCAAGACAATGACCATAAGCACACAAGTCATTCTACAAAAGAATGGTTAAAGAAGAATAAAGTTAATGTTTTGGAATGGCCAAGTCAAAGTCTTGACTTTAATAAAATCAAAACGTTGTGGAAGGACCTGAAGCGAGCAGTTAATGTGAGGAAACCCACCAACATCCCAGAATTGAAGCGAAGAAATAAGCTAAAATTACAAGCCAGTAATTTTAACTACAAGCCGGTGTGCAGGACTGATCAACAGTTACAGGAAACCTTTAATTGCAGTTTGCTTCACAGAGGGGTCACACCAGATACTGAAAGCAAAGATTCACATACTTTTTGCCACTCACTAATATGTAATATTGGATCATTTTCCTCAATAAATAAATCAAGTATACTATTTTTGTCTCAATTGTTTAACTGGGTTCTGTTTATCTACTTTTAGGACTTGTGTGAAAATCTGATGATGCTTTAGATCATATTTATGGAAAAATATAGAAAATCCTAAAGGCTTCACAAACTTTCAAGCACCACTGTACCTATGGTACATTTTTGTAATCTTCTATTGGTATCAAACATTCTTTGTTTCGAATTGACTGAGCCATAGGTCAGCACTTGGTTATTTTTTATGTAGCACTTTGTGGTATTCTAAAGGCCCTAGAGCTATTTACTCATGGTGATTCCTTGTAAACAATGTAAAACTCTCCATGTCTAAATGGTGTTATTTCTTTTTTGGTGTGACATCTGGGTTTCCTCGTTCTCATACTGTCTTCAGATAGGATTTTCTAATGAAAGAAAAATAAATCTATATTCAGTCAGTAACAAATCTTCAACTTTTAATATTATGATGCTTTCTAATTGTTAAGGATGTTTTATCATGTTGCAGCATCACTACTTTCAAACTGAAATTGAAAAAGTGAAAATTCCTGGGATCATTTTCACTCCTTCCCTGTGAGCACAAGTGCCTGCCCAGGATTCAATCCCAGGTCCTCATGAAATGCTATGTCCAACAGCTGGCTACTTTTTAAGTAGATGTACAAAAATGATCTAAGCTGCTTTACTGATTGAGAAGGAAAGTAGGACTTATACATGTTATAATATTCTTTGTCTTAAACACTGTATACCAATTAGCTATAATGTTAAAACCACACATTTTCCATTTCAGCAGCTCCACTTACCATCTAGATGCACTTTGCTGTTCTGCAATTACAGACTGTAGTTCAGCTGTTGCTCTGCATACTGTAAGCTGCTTTAACCTTGTTCTTTAATGGTCAGGACCCCCACAGGAGCACCTTAGAGCAGGTTTTTATTTGAGTGGTGGATCATTCTCAGCACTGCATGTGATGTCAGTGTGTGTTGCACTGGTATGAGAGAATGAGACACAGAAAGACTGCTGGAGTTTTTAAATACTGTGCCCACTCTGTCCACTCTATTAGACATACCTGCCTTGTTGGTCCACCTTGTAGATGTAAAGTCAGGGACAGCAGCTCATCTGTTGCTGTACCGTTTGTGCCTTCATCAGTGGTCACAGGAAGCTGCACACAGGACATTGTTGACTGACTAATTTTGGTTGGTGGACTATTCTCAGTCCAGCAGTGACACTGTTTTGCCTGATACGCTTGTATCAGTGCAATACACAAACACATCACCTGTCATCGTCACTGCAGTGCTGAGAATGATCCACCACCAAAGTAATACCTGCTGTGTAGTGGTCTTGTGTGAGTCCTGACCACTGAAGAACAGGGTGATAGGGGGCTAACATAATTAACAGAGCTAGAAATATACTACAGTCTGTAATTGTAAAATTAGTGTCCTTGTATGCATAGTGGAGCTGATGAAATGGACAGTGAGTGTAGAAACAAGGAAGTGGTTATAATGTTATGGCTGATCAGTATATATGGTTATGCGCAAGTATCAGATTTCTTAATTACTCACCCTTACTCTATGAGACAGTATAACTGGCCGTGGGGTATGGACAATAAGCGCCTATGAGATGAGTACAAATATTAAAAATTATTAAATTACTAGAGTGCATGTAAATACAGCAATGTGCTCCTTGCAGTGAACAAGATGCAATATTCAAAGGTTATTTGTATTTAATTGCAGTATGGGTGTTATGAATTGTCCCATTGTTCTGCAGAACACGCATTGTCTTTGTTATTCAGCCAGCAGGATCAAGGCAATCTAATCTTCAGATATATTGCAGAAGGCAAACACTGCAGAACCACTTCCTGTAAACACAGGGTGGGATGTTTTTGCAGTGGTAAATTGCTGAACACTGTCATCTGCATAAATGCATTGAGATTGCGATGGTAGTATGAAAAAGTCAAATTAGTCAGAGCTAAATCTAAAATATGTTGCACAGACAAGACCATTTCAAAGTATCAGAAGTTATGAAACTGAAAAGAACAATTCTGGTTTCTTGTAGAAAATCAGATGCACAATAGCAGACAATATGATTTCTGTACAGCTATCTAACTGAGAAAGAGAGACAGTCATTCATAATGAATCATTTATTTCCTTGCATATTATTCATAGCCATTGTACTGTAAATCTGTTAAGCATTGGACACATTTAATTGAGAATATAATGCCAGAATGGAATCCCTGAAGTTAAATGTTCATTATATAATATAATGGCCTAAAAGACTAAACAGTATCTCAGATTTCATTATTGCCTCATTTGATATGGTAGTTTCTCATCAAGTGACATTCAGCCAGTGCTCTATGTTTTTAATTAATTTCATCACTGTTCTAATTAATAGGTTCAATTTGTGCCATTTTATCCTTTATTCAAATAAAAGACATGCACTGGTACACGCCTACATATAAATCAATAATATTGGAAGTACTATAGTCTATGGACCTGAAATTCACTGTGGAGCACATTGAACACAATTACATCGACCACCTTCTTGAATACTTTATTCTTTAAACAAGAGGACAGAAAAACTGTAAATCCTGTGGATGACTGTGTACTTGCATTTTGGTAAATAATTGGAACTCAGTAAAGATCCCAGCAATTTTACGAAACACTGAGTCCATAGATTACTGTTAAATGAGGCTCTTAAAGTAAATCATTTAAAAATGTTGGCATGTCATTACCAAAAAAAAAAAAAAAAAAAAGACTGGGTGAGAGACGTCCATAACTTCCATTTGCAAGTAAAATCATATTGGTCCACCAATGCATGCATTACAAGCATTGGTAAAGAAATGGATTTTCACTAAACATCAGACTTTCAGTGTGGCACTGAAATAAAATCAAATTGCTTACCTGCAACTCATAGTGCCATTACTATGGATTTCAAATTAAGCAACACCTCAGCTGCAAAACATTAAACAACAAAAGCTCAAAGAACGGGGTAACTGAGTGCTACTAAAATACCATTGTTAATATAGCACTTTTTAGCTGAGATTCCTTACAATATGTTTACAATAGAGGCACAGCATGACACACAATCAGTACAACATAATGAAAAAAGTAGAAAATGCATTCATTGTCATATTGATGTGATAGAGATGCTGGAGCAGTGGGAATGTGCTCTGTGGTGTGATGGGTCAAGTTTCACCATTGCCTACAGGAACAGAAAATACATAAGAGAGCTCCTTAATATCTATGTAGTTTACAGTGGTGCTTGACGGGTTGTGAACCCTTTATAATTTTTTGTATATCTGCATAAATATGACCTAAAACATCATCACATTTTCACATAAGTCCTAAAAGTAGATAAATAAGTTAAACAAATGAGACAAAAATATTAAACTTGCTCATTCATCAACTGAAAAAAATGATCCAATATCACATATTAGTGAGTGGCAAAATATGTGAACTTCTAGGATTAGCAGTAAATTTGAAAGTGAAATTGGAGTCAGGTGTTTTCAATCAATGGGATGGCAATCAGGTGTGAGTGGGCACCCTGTTTTATTTAAAGAACAAGGATCTATCAAAGTCTGCACTTCACAACACATGTTTGTGGAAGTGTACCATGGCACAAACAAAAAAGATTTCTGAGGACCTGAGAAAAGTTGTTGATGCTCATCAGGCTGGAAAAGGTTTGGAAACCACCAATCCAGTCAGACAGATTGTGTACAAATGGAAGAAATTCAAGACCATTGTTACCCTACCCAGGAGTGGTCGACCAACAAAAATCAGTACAAGAGCAAAGCGTGTAATAGTTGGCGAGGTCACAAAGGACCCCAGTGTAACTTCTAAGGAACTGAAGGTCTCTCTCACATTAGCTAATGTTAATGTTCATGAGTCCACCATCAGAAGAACACTGAACAACAATGGTGTGCATGATAGGGTTGCAAGAAGAAAGCCACTGCTCTCCAAAAAGAACATTGCTGCTCATTTGCAGTTTACTAAAGATCACGTGGACAAGCCAAAAGGCTATTGAAAGAATCTTTTGTGGACGGTTGAGACCAAAATAGAACTTTTTGGTTTAAAAGAAGTGTTGTGTTTGGAGAAAGGAAAACACTGTATTCCAGTATTAAACCTTATCCCATTATCATGGTTTGGGCCTGTTTTGCTGCATGAATTTTGAATTATATCAGAGAATTCTAAAGGAAAATGTCAGGACATCTGTCCATGAACTGAATCTCAAGAGAAGGTGAGTCATGCAGCAAGACAATGACCCTAAGCACTCAAGTCATTCTACCAAAGAATGGGTGAAGAAGAATAAAGTTAATGTCAAAGTCAATGCCAAGTCAAAGTCCTGACCTTAATCCAATTGAAATGTTGTGGAAGGACCTGAAGTGAACGGTTAATGTGAGGAAACCCACCAACATCCCAGAGTTGAAGCTGTTCTGTACGGAGGAATGGGCTAAAATTCCTCCAAGCCGGTGTGCAGGACTGATCAACAGTTACAGGAAATGTTTAGTTGCAGTTACTGTTGCGGGGGGTGGGGGGGTCACACCAGATGATGAAAGCAAATATTCACATACTTTTGCCACTCACTAATATGTAATATTGGATCATTTTCCTCAATAAATAAATGACCAAGTATAATATTTTTGTCTCATTTGTTTAACTGGGTTCTCTATCTACTTTTAGGACTTGTGTGAAAATCTGATGATGTTTTATCTCATATTTATGCAGAAATATAGAAAATTCTAAAAGGTTCACAAACTTTAAAGCGCCACTGTATTTTAGACAACAGTGAGATCTATGACATGTAAAGAGACTAATACTTAACTTTTTGAAGTCTTAATAAGACTATGTCAAATTAATTTTTATAGTGCTTTTTCCGAATGAGCATTGTCTCTAAGCAGCTTTACAACTCTCAAGGCCCACAGCCCCAACTGAGCAAGGCTATGGTGACAATCGCAAGGAAAAACTCCTTAAATGCAATGGAGGAGAAAACCCTTGTAAAGACCAAGACTCCAAAAAGGGACCCATCCTTCTTTGGCAGCCTAAATGTTGTATGTATGAAATAAACTAAATTACCTAAATAATACATTTAGGCTAATACTTGTAGTTTAAATAAACAAAAGTTAAAAAGAAAAGTTAAAATTGGCAATACAATAAAATAAAAAATATAAAAAAATATAATAAAAATATTGGCTATAATAAATTTACATGGAGAATATAATAAAATATAAAACATAAATATTCAACCAAATTAGGAAAAGTTGGGGTGGTATGGAAAATGGAAAAGAAAAGAGGGAAAAAATACTTAAAAAAATAAATAAAATACAATCACCTGTTGACATGACCTGTTTGAAATCACATCATTATTTAATTTTTTAACCTCATTACTTGCCCCAGTCCCAACTTTTTTGGAATTTGTTGCAGGACTGAACTGCAGGAATGGATGTTTTTTTAAACAAATGAAATTAAATTTACCAGAAAAAGGTTCTGGTCTGGTTAGGTTCATGTCTGGAAAAAAGCTCATCCATGATGGACACACCTGGCCCAAGAACTCACATTAGGTGCTTTCAGACCAGTTCAAGGGAATAACTGGAGAGGAATTACCGCCGTGGACCTCCTCTTAGAATTACATTCAGTGTGAATACTGAAGTGACATAAGCCATTATGATGGTTAGTGAAATGACTCAAAAACGTGTTGTACCCCCTCCGTTGCATGTAGTTCCAGTGAAGCCTGGACTTCACTGTCAGTCCATTTGTCTGTTCTTTTTCCATTTTTAGCGTTCTCTCAACATAAACACTTGTGTCTGGACCAATCGCCATACACTTGCATCACTTAGGGTTCCTTTGCACTATTTAATATGAACACAAACATTTCTCATCCTTGTCATTTCTTTGGTTGAGTGTGAATTAGTTTACATATGATAACTATCAAATTTTATCAAATATTATCCATGCTAGGCAATTATTTGATGGTTCTGCACTCAGTTTTTTTCCCTAAAATATTCCTTACTCAGAATTTGAATAGATGCCCATTACCATTGTTCTAAGACTACATGGGACTACATACACACACACACACACACACACACACACACACACACACACACACACACATATATATATATATATATATATATATATATATATTAGTAAACCAGCCGCTAGATTGCTCAGCCAGGGTATTTCTAGTGCCGGTCCCAAGCCCGGATAAATGGTGAAGGTTGCATCAGGAAGGGCATCCGGTGTAAAACATTTGCCAAATAAAGTATGCGAGTTTATAATAATTTCACCATACCGGATAGGTCACGGCCCGAGTTAACAACGACCGCCAACTGGTACTGGTAGCAAACAGGGTCCCGGCGGAAATTGGACTACTGTTTGCCGAAGATGAAGAGGAGGGAAGTGTGTGAGGAGACAAGAATAGGAGGAGCAAGAATATAGCACCGAGGGTAGCAACCCTAAATGTAGGGACGATGACAGGGAAAGGTAGAGAGCTGGCTGATATGATGCAGAGGAGAAAGGTCGATGTTTTGTGTGTGCAGGAGACAAAGTGGAAGGGTAGCAAGGCTCGATGCATTGGTGCAGGGTTTAAACTGTTCTACCATGGTGTGGATAGGAAGAGAAATGGACTTGATGTGGTCCTGAAGGAGGACTATGTAAAGAATGTCATTGAGGTGAAAAGGGTGTCAGATAGGATAATGTCTGAAGCTGGAAATTGAGGGTGTAATGGTGAATGTTGTTAGTGGCTATGCACCACAAGTTGGCTGTGAATTAGAGGAGAAAGAGAGATTCTGGGGGGAGTTAGATGAAGTGGTTGAGAGCATTCCCAGGGAGGAGAGACTGGTGATTGGTGCAGATTTCAATGGTCATGTTGGTGAAGGTAATAAAGGAGATGAGAAGGAGATGAGGAAGTGATGGCAGGTTTGGTGTTAAGGATAGGAACCTAGAAGGACAGATGGTGGTGATTTTGCAAAGAGGATGGAAATGGCTGTGGTTAACACATATTTTCAAAAGGAGGAGCATAGGGTGACTTCTAAGAGTGGAGGGAGGAGCACACAGGTAGACTACATCCATGTAGAAGAGGTTGCTTAAAAGAGATTGGTGATTGTAAGGTAGTGGCAGGGGAGAGTGTAGCTAGGCAGCATCGGATGGTGGTGTGCAGGATGGCTCTAGTGGTTAGGAGAGGACAAAGGCAGAGCATAGGACAAAATGATGGAAGTTGAGAAAGGAAGAATGTTGTAAGGAGCTCGGAGAGGAGCTGAGAAAGGCTTTGGGTGATAGGAAAGCGCTCCCAGATGACTGGGTAGTAGCAGCAACAGTAATTAGACAGACGGGTAGAACGGTACTAGGTGTGTCTTCTGGACAGGCAAAGGAAACCTGGTGGTGGAGCGAGGAAGAGCAGAAGGTTATTCAGAGAAAGAGGTCAGCAAAGAAGAAATGGGACAGGGACAGGACTAAAGAGAGTAGGCAGGAGTACAAGGAGATGCGGCACAGAGAAAAGAGGGAAGTAGCAAAGTCCAAGCAGATGGCCTACGATGAGTTATATGACAGGTTAGACAGTAGGGAAGGAGAGGAGGAGTTGTATCTGCTGGCGAGATAGAGAGATAGAGCTGGCAAGGATGTGCAGCATGTCAGGGTGATCAAGGATAGAAATGGAAATGTACTGTCGGGTGAGGAGAGGGTGAGGGAAAGATGGAAGGAGTATTTTGAGGAGCTGATGAATGTCGAAAATGAAAGGGAAAGAAGGTTGGATGGCGTAGAAATTGTGGAACAGGATGTAGCAAAGATTAGCAAGGACGAAGTGAGGAAAGCTATGAAAAGGATGAAGAATGAAAAGGCAGTGGGACCTGATGACATACCGGTTGAAGTATGGAAAAGTCTAAGAGAGCTTGGAGTGGTGTTTTTGACTAGATTATTCAATGGAATTCTGGTGAATGAGAATATGCCGGAGGAATGGAGGAAAAGTTTACTTGTACAGATTTTTAAGCAGAAGGGTGATGTACAGAGTTGTGACTCTTACAGGGGCATAACGTTGATGAGCCACACAATGAAGATTTGGGAGAACGTTGTGGAAGCTATTCTCAGACAGGTGGTGACAGTGTGTGAACAACAGTATGGTTTCATGCCAAGGAAGAGCACCATGGATGCAATTTTTGCTTTGAGACTGCTGATGGAGAAGTATAGAGATGGTCAGAAAGAGCTATACTGCGTCTTTGAGGATTTGGAGAAAGCTTATGACAGGGTGCCAAGGGAGGAACTGTGGTGGTGTATGAGGAAGTCTCGAGTGGCTGAAAAGTACGTTAGATTAGTGCAGGACATGTATGACAACAGCGTGACAGCGGTGAGATGTGCTGTAGGAGTGACAGATAGCTTCAAGGTAGAGGTGGGACTGCATCAAGGATCGGCCCCCCCCTGAGTCCCTTCCTATTTGCTCTGGTGATGGGACAGACTAACAGATGAGGTCAGACAGGAATCGCCGTGGACTATGATGTTTGCAGACGACATTGTGATCTGTAGTGAGAAGAACAGGCAGAAGAGAACTTGGAGAGGTGAAGGTATAATCTGGAAAGGAGAGGAAATGAAAGTCAACTGTATTAAGACAGAATACCTGTGTGTAAATGAAAGGGAGGCGGATGGAAAAGTCAGGCTACAGGGATCAATGGTCACAAAGGTACAGGAGTTCAGGTACTTGGGATCAACTGTCCAAGGAAATGGGGAGTGTGGAAAGGAGGTAAAGAAGAGAGTACAGGCAGGATGGAGTAGGTGGAGAAGAGTGTCAGGAGTGCTGTGTGACAAAAGGGTCGCAGCAAAAGTGAAAGGAAAGATTTATAAGAGAGTAGTGAGACCAGCCTTGTTGTATGGCTTAGTGAAAGTGGCACTGACAAAGAGACAGGAAGCAGAGCTGGAGGTGGCAGAACTGAAGATGTTGAGGTTCTCTTTAGGAGTGTCTAGGGTGGACAGGATTAGGAATGAGATCAGAGGGACAGCACAGGTTGGAAAATTTGGAGACAAAATTTGAGGGGGAAGACTGAGATGGTTTGGACTTGTGCAGAGGAGGGATAGTGGATATATTGGTAGGAGGATGTTGGAGATGAAGCTGCCAGGCAAGAGACGGAGAGGAAGACCTAAGAGGAGTTATATGGTTGTGGTAAATGAAGATATGCAGGGAGTTGGGGTGAGAGTAGAGGACATGGAGGACAGGGTGAGCTGGAAACATTTAACTCGCTGTGGTGACCCCTGATTAAGGGAAAAGCCAAAAGAAGAAGTGTATATATTAGTAATTGATGTTGGTGAAAGTCAATATTTTAGTGAATCAAATGATCAAAAATCTCATAGCAGTATAGCACTGTTCGCTCATTAACTTCAAACTCCTCCCGGGTTAACAGTGCAGTGCAGTGAAATCTGCTTTGAAGCCCCAGGTAGAGATCTAACAGGATTGATGATGATACCTGTGCATCTCTGGAAGTCCATGCTGTGTTCTTGTAGCTGCTGTTGTGAATAGGACACACGGGCTTCACTGACAGTGTATGGACTGTGGGAAATTGCCATTTACTGGACAGCAGACTCTTTTGTTTATCCGGCCCTGAAGCACAGTTTCTCTTGATTAATGATGGTTACATTTTTCGGGAATATAAGTCAGGAACATGACTGACTTCTCAAATTTCATTAAATCAGTGCATGAAAGCCTTGCACTTGTAAATTTATGCACAATTTACAAAAATAAAATAACAAGAAGTGTTAGATCCAGTGTAGGAATATATGAATCCCTATGCAATAGCTATGTTATGGCTGGCCGGTAACACAAAATGACTATATAACCCCTATTTTACAAATCCACTAGCTGCCACTGCTATTACTGTACTTTTTAACATTCCACACTTAACATAGGCACATACATTTACATTCATTTTATTTTTTTGGCCTCCAATAATCAATAATTTTATTCATTCAATCATCTGGAGACTAAGAGAGATGTTTACATTTTTAAGGAGCCAACAGCTAAGACATTTCCTGAGAGCACTAATCTGATACATATCTGATATACAGTATGTCAATGTTAATGTAGTCTGAACAGTCAGATCAAAATGCATGTCAGTTTCATGTCAGCAGACACTGAGGGTACTCAGGACACTGAGGGTACTCAACCTCTACCAGTTTTGAAAGCCCTGGTGGAAATCCCACAGCTCATCTGCATAAAGTAGCATGATGTAATCTGACATGAGAACATAATGAACGGCTCTGCACAAGTCATTGACAATCAACCAATCTAAGCACTTGGCCATGCTAAACAGGCCAGCCAGTGTGTGCCATTATTCTTTTGTTGCCAGCCAGTACAATCCAAATCCTATTCACATTTTAGGCTACATGGACCACCCAAAATTAGTGTTCAGCATCATAAATCTTGAAGAATTCCACTTGCATAGACAGTTAAACTTTATCTTTGACATTCTGAAGTTTTGATGAATTCCACATTTATAAAGACATTCACATCACTGCCCCAGCAATCCTGGCTCTGCTCTTGCATCCCGACAGTTCTTTCCCTAGAAAGCCATCAAGACTTGGCACTCTTCCACCTTCTTGTCCTCATTATTATGTGTCTGCGAATTTTGAGTTGCCATTCACCACACAACTGTGAACAACTACTTCAGGTTAGCAAGCACTACAATATACTCCATCGTGTTGGTTTACTTCTGAAGGGGCTCATTGGGTAGCCCCATTGTCTTTTATCCATGCAGGTCAGTTCAAGAGCATGACCTTTTCAGAACAGTGTTGGATAAATTCCACATTAAAAGAAAATTTTGAACGGGTTATCAAAAACATTGGATTTGAGAAGTAAATTATACATGGGTGACTTTTACATGCAGTTTGAACTTAGCCTAATTTTATTTCTGATCAGGATTTTTAGGAGAAACATCTGTGACAAAGTTGATATGTAAATTAAACATAAATGAGAATAACCATGCATTATCCTGAGCTATGAAAAAGCAACCACTGAGCAATAACATTTTTCTATGGGTGAGCAATCGGATGATTTCCATAACACTACCTGTCCAAATGAAAAATGTAGTAAAGGAGGAATATGTTTTTGAATGCTTTTGTGGAGAAATTTGAGCTGATAAGAAACCCTTTTTTCTGACTTAGCAACTAGTCTTAACTTAGGAAGGACATGCATGACCTGCACAGAGCACTCAGTTCATCCTCATTGATTACCTTAGGTTAATTGGACCTGTAACCCAGGCTGTGTCATCCAACATCAATTGCTAAATTTATTAATGCCTATCTAACAGATAACTGAAACTGTTTATTTCACATTAACAGCTATGTGGGATTGTGGTAGCGTAGCTGTTAAGGTACTGGACCATGGACCAGAAGGTCTATGGTTCAAATCTTACCTCTGCCAAGCTGCCACTGTTGGATCCTTGAGCACCAACCCCTTACTGCAGATCTGAATTAAGCTCATTTTCAAGAGATTTGCACTATTGCATTTAAACACTGGTTATTTTAAGTTTCACATATAGCACAATGATCATTTAGGGGCATTTCTGCAGTGAGGTGTTCATAATTGCTTGGAACAGTAGTAATTGCTAAGCATCTATCAGTTGTAAGATATTCTGGATAAGGGCATAAATACAAAATGCATAGATGTAAGTAGCATTAATAGAAGACTGATAAATTATGTCAGAAAAGGCTCTGATATATAGCATAACATCCAAGGGAGCAAGTTTCAATGTGAATCCACCTTAGAATGGGAAAATCGAGCAATATAAGCAGCTTTGAACATGCCATGGTCATCAGTGACCAAACGCTCCCAATCTTATGGATTTCAGAGAGGGTGGTTAGTTGGAGACACCTGCAAACAACAAGTCCAAACTCTGTATACTTTTCTAGAAAGTAAGTTTTACGTGGACATGGACATAGGCCGACATCGAGGCAGGTCTCAGTGAGGCAAAAATAAATAATATTTATTAATTTATCACAAAACGAAAATAACAGCAGCACAGAAGTAACCAAACAGACTATGACTCAGAATAAACTAGAACAGAAACCTGGCATGAGAGTCGAAAAGGATAAACTAGGCAATATACTGAACTGAGGAAAAACACAGTAATATTAAACCTGGCATGACAGCCGAAAGGAAAACAAAAATCAAGGAATACAACCGTTAGCCACGGCTAGGCTAACGGTACATGGCTTGAGTCCAGTACAGCCGCAACAAAACTGAGTCCAAAATGTCCGATCACAAAAATACTCAAACAGTCCTACCGGGTTGCATGGCATGGCGTGAAGCTATTGCACTAGCGTAGCATAGCATAGCAGCAAAATGGCGACAGCACATAAGGCATAGTCCATTCGTAACGTTCATAAATATGAAACAATGCTCCTGCGACCGGGGAAAAACCGGAACTGAACACCCTCAGTTGCGCATGGCAGCAATTAACCAAAATAAACGAATAAAATGCGACCACGCCAACGCGATACAGCCGGCAATCATCCGGGCACCGCCATATAGAAAATCACGGCGAATTGTGGGAAATGAAGTCCATCCCCACAACTCACCGTGAAAAAAAAAAAAAAAAACGGGGGCAGAGCACAATCCTGAGAGTACCCCCCGCGAAGGAGTCCGTCCATGGGTGGCCTCCTGTATGGCCTCAGGAAACTTGACGGCCATCAGAAAAGCCTTTCTTGACTTGACGGCCCCCGGGAAGGCCTCTGGAGACTTGACGTTTTTCGGCGAGGCTTCAGGGAACTTGACGGCCATCAGGAAGGCCTGGCTCGGCCTGACGGCCTCTTGGACGGCCTGACTCGGCCTGACGGCCGGGACGGCTTGGCTTGGCATGATGGCCTCTGTAATGCCCTGACTTGGTATGGCGGCTCCTACGATGGCCTGACTTGAATTGAATGCCCCATGGATGGCCTGACTTAACTTGATAATTCCCGGGACGACTTGACATGGCATGACAGCCTCCACGATAGCCCGACTTGACTTGAGTGTGCAGCAGTCAGATGACCTGGGCATAGACCCACGTGCTGACGACCTTGGTGCTGGCACAGAAGCTGATGCCGTCGGTGCAGACACAGGACCTGATGACCTATTGACGTGCCCTGCCCTGAACCCAGGAGACCCTGCAACCATGGGCAGACCTAACAGGCGCAGCTACGGGGCGAGGCAACATGACCGACTTGGAACCGGGACATGCGCGCTCGGACGCTAAGCCAACATTGCGAGAAAACGAGTTACAGGATCCGAGCAGCACCTCTACAGAGCGAAGCGGTTTGACGAGCTCGAAAACGGAGCTAGCATGGCCAGATAACGCGTCGCGTGGCACGGACGGCACATCTACAGGGAGGAACTGCGTGGCAAGCTCAGCAACAGAGCTAGCGTGCCCAGACACCGGGTTACACAGCGCTAGCAGCTCATTGACAGAGCTAGACGGTGCGGAGTGCCCAGAAACGGGGCTGACTGGCTTCAACGCAGGGTTAACAGGTGCTAGCGGCTCATTACCGAGACTGAGCTGCGCGAATAAGGCGGCTAGTGGCTCATCAACCGTGCTAAATGGCGAGGTTAAGGCAGCTAGCGGCTCAGAAGCTAGGCAGACCGGCGGAACAAGCTCGGAGACGGGGTTAGTGGGTTCGGACAACGAGATACGTGACGCACCGTGGCATCTAACAAGAAGTGCAATAAGAAGCAATATGTCGGAATGTACAATAAATTAAAAAAATATATAAACCGGCTCACAATCAGGAAAGGGCTCCTGTCATTCATTTCAAAGAGCCGGCTCTTAGAGCCGGATCGGTCGCGACCGACACATCACTAGAAAACATGTTGCAGTCACCGACGAGGATGATCAGAGCTCAGCAACAGTGCAAGTCACAACAATATCCCGAGTTTGTTCCGTTTTGAAGTGAGGAAACGTAATGGCACACTAGTACTATGTGAACCGGAATAGCACGGTTGATGCTGGTTAGCTGGATAATGACAGTTATGGAGTTGAGAGATAGATCTCCTATATTGGCCAGGCTAGCCAACTCCTATTTATGCATTCCTGCTACTTCAACACTGTCTGAGCGTATATTTTCTGCGGCAGGAAATGTAGTCTCTAAAAAGAGAGCCAGTTTTAGCCAGGAGCATGTTGATATGCTAATATTTTTGGATTGCAATGCAAAGTTCCTAAAGAAAGGGAGTGAATAGGTTTGTATGTAGTGTTTACATCAGAGATGCACTTATTTTTCTTTATTATTTAATTTGTTATTTTAATTTATTATTATTCATTTATTGTAAGCACTTATTTGCTCTGTTATTTAATGTTGTATTTCTGAATAAAGACATGGAAAGTATTTTATTTTTTTTTAAACCCGAAAAAAAATCAACCGATTAATCGATTATTAAAATAATCGTTAGTTGCAGCCCTATCTGACGCCCTCAAAGTTCTACACAGTCACTCAAAAGACAAGGCGTCGGTACATGAAGCTATTTCTCCACTTTGTGGACATTGCTGTGGTGAACAGCTTCATTATCCATAAGGAGATGGCACTGGCAAGGCAGCAGAAGTACCTCTCACAGAAACGCTTCAGGGAGGTGCTATGCATGGAGCTGGCTGGTGTTGGGCGGCCACCAGAATCCACGTCTGCAGAAGTCACCAGTGAGGCATCGTCATCATCGATGCCTCAAGTTCAGGAACAAAAACCACAGGGTTGCTTCCCTGTTCTAGTGTGCGCCCTATCTTCAGACAGTAGCCTGAAAGCCACACAAGGCAGGAGGAAATGTGTACACTGCAAGATGAAAACAATGTACATGTGCAGATCTTGCAGTGTGGCACTCTGTATAGTTGTGGACTGATTGTGCTTCACAGAGTGGCATGATTGGAAGGGCTGTTAGGCACATTGATTGTTTTGTATATATTTGTAAATAGTTAGATTTTTTTTTCTTCAGAGGTGTGTGTGTGTGTGTGTGTGTGTGTGTGTTTTTGCCTCCTAGTCAAGTCAAGTCAAGTCAGATTTATTTATATAGCGCTTTTTACAATGGAGCATTGTTCTCAAAGCAACTTTACAAGTTTAGATTATCTCCTAATACTACGTCCTATCCCAAATTGAGCAAGCCTAGGGCGACAGTGGCAAGGAAAAACTCCCTAGTTCTAGGAAAGAGAAACCTTGGGAGGACCAAGACTCAAAAAGGGACCCAACCTCCTTGGGCAGCGTAGATGATAAATCTAAGAGCGAACTAAAGTCATGGAGTCAAAGTTCGAATAGAATGTGAAGTATGCACATCGACATTAAGTGGCCCAGGTATGATGATAAATCTAAGAGCGAACTAAAAGTCATGGAGTCAAAGTTCGAATAAAATGTGAATTATGCACATCGACATTAAGTGGCCCGGGTATGATGGGGCTGGAGCTGATGACGGAAGCAGCTTGAGTGGAGCTCCATCAGATGACATCATGTGTGGGGCCGGAACTGCCGGAACACAGCTCGGAGAGAAAACAGAAAATGTAATTAGTTTATTGATTAAGAGCACAGTGTTTTATTAACAATCACTGATGCCATGTCAATCACTGATGCCAAGTGTAGCATGAGAGCATCCCCGGCAGCATTAGCTATAACAGCATAGCTAGAAAGAGGAGAAACTGGTAGGAAACACAGCCAAGAGGGATCACATGAAGACATTGGCAACCCCACGAGTGGCAGAAGACAGCAACCCAATGTCTCTGATCACCATAAGACTCTTTTTGACTATGAAACCCCCAGCTCTGCCCTTATTCTAAGGCAAGGATGCATGAGTCAAGATCACGAGGACTGAAGCCCAGTTCAGCAGACCGCCCACTCGACACTCCTGGCTAGCGGACAAGGCAGGCAGGCCAGACATGACTCCAGACTCCGGCCCCAGTGACCCAAGCCATGCAACCTGGTCTAAATCTAGTCAAAAGCCTGCGTAAATAAGTATGGTCTTTAGCCTAGACTTAAAAACTTTGGAGGGTGTCTGAATCTCGAACGAAAGTGGGAAGTTTATATTCCATAGTTGGGGGGCCATGTATGAGAAAGCCTTTCCCCTGCTGTGACTTTTTTAATTCTAGGAACTAAAAGAAGTCCTGCACCCCTGCGAACGAAGTAGACGAGTTGGATTGTAAGACTCTAAGAGTTCATTCAGATAATGTGGGGCCAGGCCATGTAGAGCTTTATAAGTTATAAGAAGTATTTTGTAATCAATGCGGAATTTGACTGGTAACCAGTGCAGTGATGATAGAACAGGAGTGAATATGATCAAATTTTCTAGTTCGAGTTAGCACTCGGGCAGCTGCATTCTGAACTAACTGAAGTTTATTTATAGATTTACTAGAGCAATCCAGTAAGTAAGGCGTTACAGTAATCCAACCTTGAGGTTATAAACGCATAAACAAGTTTTTCTGCATCATTAAAAGAGAGGATATTTCTAAGTTTAGCGATATTACGTAATTGAAAGAAAGCAATTCAAGTGATGCTGCTAATGTGCGCATCAAAAGGGAGATCTGAATCAAATGTGACCCCTAAGTTTTTTTACTGATGGACTGGGAAATACTGGACAGCCATCTAGATTTTAGGATAGATGTAGATAACTTGTCTCTCACAACCTTGGTCCCACTAATAGCCCTCAATTTTATCTGAGTTAAGTAAAAGGAAAATTAAATAACATCCAATCTTTTTATTTCCTTTACACAGTCCTCGATTTTGTTGATTGTAAGGCTGTCATTAGGTTTGGCTGATATGTACAGCTGTGTATCATCTGCATAGCAGTGGAAATTAATGCCATGTTTACGAATAACTGAGCCTAGTGGCAGCATGTACAGAGAGAATAAAAGCGGGCCAAGCACTGACCCCTGAGTCACGCCATACTTCACTTTTGAGAGCTTAGATCTTAGATTATTTATATGAACAACTGGTACCGGTCAGTTAAGTAGGATTTAAACCAAGAAAGTGCTGATCCCTCAATACCTAAAGTATTTTCTAGTCTGTTTAGTAAAACATCATGATCTATAGTGTCCAAATGCTGCACTTAATCTAACAGAACAAGAAAAGAAACACATCCCTTATCTGAGGACATTAACAAGTCATTTAGTACCCTAAGTAATGCTGTTTCAGTACTATGATGGGGCCTGAAGCCAGACTGAAATGTTTCATAAATTTCATTCCTTTGGAGGTAACTACAGAGCTGCTGATAGACGGCTTTTTCTAAGATTTTGGACAGAAACGGTAGATTTGAAATTGGTCTATAATTAGATATCACACAAGGGTCAAGATTGGCTTTTTTAATCAGTAGTTTGATAACGGCAGACTTAAAGGATTTGGGCACATAACCTAAGGTAAGGGATGAATTTAAAATCATAACTAACACTAGCTCTAAATGCCGTGTTCTTTGCTTTAAGGTACAGGTGTGGTCATTATACCATGGTGCTAGCCTTTTTTCCCTAATACGTTTTGACCCTAGCAGGGGCAGTCGTTGTCCAGGGTTGAGCGAAGCACACATTCTAATTGCTCATTTACACACTCAAGATGATTGATCTCTGTAGGTGTATTAAATTTTAAGTCTGGTAGGTTTTTAATAAAATGCAGCTGGAGTAGCAGACGTGATAGTGCGCGTGGTGTGATAACGAGTCAGAAGGATTTTATTTATTAGAGATAGCTCAAAAATACTAAAAGATAGTGATCTGAAATCGAATCACTTTGCGGGAAAACATCAAGGTTATCTATATTGATACCAAATGTTAATATTAGATCTAAAGTATGATTACAGCAGTGGGTTGGTCCCATCACATTCTGAGTGATACCCATGGATTCTAAGATGGACTCGAAAGCAATTTTAAGTGGATTCCTGCTCACTTTTGTCAAAGTGAATATTGAAATCACCCTACAATTAAAGCCTTATCTGTTGACAGTAGTAAGCAGGAAAGAAAGTTAGCAAATTCCTGAAGAAATTCTGATAGGGACCCAGGCGGGGCGGTAAATAGTGATAAGCTGAAAAGAGTGTGGTTTTGACTTCCATAACGATGGATCAGTCCACATTAAGAATCAGTATTTCAAAAAGAATTAGCCTTGTAATGGGATTTAGCTGTAAACACCTAACTCTTTGTCAAAAATTGTGGCTACGCCTCCCCCCCCGACAATTAGGACGAGGGCGCGACTAGCATGACTGTATCCAGGAGGTGAGGCTTCATTTAAGGCTAAATATTCATCAGGTCTAATCCCAGTTTTTCAGTGAGACAGAGAGCGTGTAAGCGTTTATCAGTGATCATTTCATTTACAATCACTGCTTTGTTTTGTAAGTGATCTAATGTTAAGTAATCCTAGCTTTAGTCTAATAATGCTGTTATTTTCTTTGGCAGCTATCTGTGTTTATATACTAATGAGGTTATTAAAACAGACTTTTTTGAGAGCGTTTACGTTTAGGGCAGATGCGGGTAACAGACACAGTTTTTCAATAATGTGGGTTCTGGGTGACGGTGCATGGCTACCAGCAGACAGTTGGTTTAAGCCGGTCTGTTCTGCTGCCTGACCCCTGCTCTGCATAGTCCAGTCCCTAACCAATCGGGCCATAAGACTATGGGCAATGTTGCAGGAGATGAGAGCAGCACCCTCCCGAGTGGGATGGACACCGTCCCATCCTAAAAGGCCAGGCTTATCCTCAAAGGCTGTCCAGTTGTCTATAAAGCCCACGTTGTTTTCAGAGAGCACCACTTGGACAGCCAGCAGTTCAGCGACCATAACCTGCTATAGGCTTGGTCACCTCGCCGCATTGGGATGGGGCCAGAGCAGACTACAGCATCAGATCATCGCCTTCGCCACGCTAAACCACCTCTACAAAATTAGCCTTAGTAACCTCTGACTGACGAAGGCGTATATCATTAGCCCCTACATGAATAACTATCCTAGAGAATCTGCGGCTCTCGACTTCACTAAGACTCGTTACAATGTCCGGCACTCTGGCTCCGGGGATACAGAGAACTCTAGCTGCTTGGTGTCCCTAAAGGGGTAGCAAGTTTTCACGTGTCGTAAAATAGAGTCACCTATGACCAGAGCTCATTTCAACAGGCTGCTCAGTGGGTGTTTTCACTGAGGAGGGCAAACCTGTTGGACACGTGAACAGGTAAAGAGTGGTGCTCTCGTGGACTAGCGTTACGGACTACGTCGCCGAAAACCGTCACCCACTTGCCCTGCTGCGAGGACTCTGCCGGGGCTCTAACTTCGCCTTTGGCATCCAGATCTGCTAAGCTAGGAGCTGAGCTAGCCTTCTCTAATGTCTGGATGCGCGCCTCTAACACTACAATCTTCTCCGTCAGACTGGCTACAAGCCTACACCTATCACAAGTAAAATTAACACTAATGACGGAGGAAGAATAGCTAAACATGCCACACTCGGCACAGGGAACAAGCACAGCAGAAGCCATGTTAGTACAATTAATTAAAGGTACTTAGCTTCGGGTGGTGTTGTGGGGTGCCGAGTGAAGATCTGGTTCAGCTGCAGCCGATGGTCCAATGCAATGTATTTATACGATTATATATGATACAGATGCGATCGGGAATTAAAATATATCAAAGGTAATAAGCTGCTAGCAGCTATGAAACGGCGTCCTGTGTGCAACCGCAGATCAGTCTGGGTTGCCAGATCCTCGCAATCCTCGCGTCAGTTCTCTCAGCGTTCTCTCAGCGTTCTCCTAAAATCCAACCCCTTGCCCATGTCGAAGGAGGTGGTAACAGCGCATTGCAAGTATAGTATTTGCAATTGTTCTGGCTAATGGGGCTCTAGTATGGACATGTTTGTAGCATTTATGAACTGTTGTCTTCAATAGACTTACGTTCTATATGTGGTGTTGGGTACATTTTGGGTACATTTTGAGCACAACCCATTTCCTTGAAAGAAATATTCATTTCACTTTGAAATAGACTTGTATTTATTTGTTCTATCACACAAGACCAAAAAAATCTTGTATACTTTTGAGGTATAGTGATAGACTACTTCTATTGTATTTGGAGTGGTTGGACACCTTGGATAGGTTTTGGACACTTCGGTTATGCCTGTTGGGTACTTGGTGAAAATGCTTTGTAACTCCTGAATACTTTCATGTATCTGTTCCAAATTTTGTAATTTGTCTTACAGCACCCTAATAAATCATGACATGTAGAGAATGACTGATTTTTCATCTCCAGCATTCACATACACCTTATAAACTTCAAAAATAAAAGGTGTTTTTTGTGTTGTCGACATTTTCTTCTGTATTTGATGTTCTCAGATAGACCCTAAATGATGGAAATAAAAGTCTGGAGGTGAATGAATGTTTTGGCCCAAGTGTCTACTTAATTTTAAGCCCTGAATGATCATTGTGCTATTAGTAAAACCTAAAATAACCAGTGTTTTAATGTAATAGTGCAAATCGCTTGAAAATGAGTTTGCATTATCTCAGAAGCATATGGATAAGAAAGTAATAGATAATATGCGCCAGGGAGATAATCAAAAAGCCGATCTGTTCTCCCTCGCCTCTGCCTTCCCTGAATCACCTGTTCAACCTGTGTTAGGCCAGAAGGAAACAAGGGGAGATTGCTTCTCTATGTCTGATGGGATTACACCTGCAGTACCAGGCCCCAACCAGACTCTGGTCATGTCAAAAGACATGCTCGATCAGCCACCACAGGGGGGCGGAAACTATTCCCCCTAGTGCTGTGTTAGTGGTTCAGTTAGCCCCCAAGGAAGACTGCTCTCAGGAGGATGCTCCAGCCATCCCAGAAGAGCCCTCTTTTTACAAACTCCTAGGTCACTTAACCGAGAAGGGTGTGGCACGGAAAGGTTACATTTCTACCACCCTCGAGCAGGGCATTACCCATGACGTGCTCTTAGACACGGCAGCCAACATCACCTTAATGTCAGCTACCCTTTTCAATCGGGTGAGGGCTACAGCCCGCCAAGCTAACCGGGAACTGCAGTTATACACCTGCTCTCTCGACATACAGCCCTACTCTCACACCAGCATTACCATAAGGTCAGTGGCCCTAGTCCACCTCAGTATTGGACCCATGAGTGTCGTCCACCCTATACATGTTTCCCCACTGGTAACTGTCCCGCTTCTCCTTTGCAAAGACCTCCTAAACCGATTCGAACCATTAATCAACTTTAAACTCTCAATGTAGAGTCGCAATGTCATGTACTCCGAACTACCATCCTTACACCCAACAGCTCGTTAAGCGTACAGTGTACAACTGATGACGATGAGGATCAATGGGAGCCTACTGACCTTCTGTCAGAGCCTTCCTGGCCCCTGGGCAAACTACTGGATCAACGAGACCCCTTGTGTTCTCTGACCAAGCCCGATGCTGCCGATGAGTACTGTCCCCAGATTGTAAATGGTCTCCTGCTAGAGGACACGGGACTCGGTTCTGGCACTGTGGTCCGACAAATCAGCAATCAGTCAAGAACTCTGACACCCTAGTCGAGACCAAAACTGACCTTTGGTATACCAAAGGCCCTCTTCGATTTCCCCTTGACCCAGTACCACAGGTGACCAAAATGGCCAATGCCACCTGCCCAGTAAGAGTTCGCTGGAACCAGAAAGAACTAACACATTTCTTTCTGGTCGTCCGTGACCTCCCACACGCTGTTTACATCGGCAGTGAAATTCTAGTTAGGCTAGATGTCCATGTAGACACCATCAACAACGTCCTCTGGTCATTGACCCAAGCTCAGGAGGACCATGATTGCCTAGACCCTGAAAATCTGAGCTCAGGACAGACAATACCCGAAGCCTGCCAGGTAATTAACAAACAGGCCGTTGTCATACCTGCCAAGACCAAGGATGTATCAATACGGCTAAACATCCGACCGGGCCAACGCCTGAGTCATTCCTTGGCTGTTTTTCAACTGTCACCTATGCTTTTCAACCTAGGCCTGTCCATAGATGCTACCCCGATCATGGAACTGCATGCAAGGTCGGTCTACCTACTGGTACATAATGACAGTACGGGCGACATCGCGATACCAAAAGCCACCACTCTGGGTTGGCTCATTAGAACAAAATTCCACAATTTTGAGCTCAGAGTCCCCGTGATAGGGCCTATTCCCAGTGCATTGCTCCTTGACCAGCCCGAAGCAAAAATAGTATACACAAAACAAGCTATATCGATCACAATCTTCTCAACCCTGATTGAGGGCGACTCGGCATGGAGAGTCGACCTCACTGACAGCC
Source organism: Ancistrus triradiatus (assembly GCA_025084515.1). Lineage (NCBI taxonomy): Eukaryota > Metazoa > Chordata > Actinopteri > Siluriformes > Loricariidae > Ancistrus > Ancistrus triradiatus. Next base: position 83,258 of record JAJAGP010002792.1, read on the forward strand.
AACTGTCCTATCTATAGATTCGGAACCCGAAACAACTTCGACAGCAACAACTACTAATTCAGGGGGGTCAGTGGTAACACCGCCTTGTTTAGACGATGAACCGTACCCTGAATTCGCATCTCAAATCAGTCAAGTACTAAACAAAGCCGACGCCCTACAGAGCGATCAAGAGCACGAGAAACTCCGGGAGATTCTTATGAAGTATAGACATGCGTTCGCCAAAGATTCCCTAGATTGGTGACTGACTACAATCAAAACGGTGCGTATTCCGACAGTCTCTGGGGCACGTCCTGCTTATGTACGCCAGTACAAAATTCCGTCATATGAACCAGTGCAAGAAATCAGTGATAATCTGTTGGAAAAGGGCATCATCCGCCCTTGCAACAGCACCTACTCAGCCCCGCTTTGGCCAGTAATGAAACCAAATGGCAAGTGGCGACTGACCATTGACTACCGTAAACTCAATCAACAGGTCCTCCTTTCCCGATGGCCTATGACACAGCTGGAACAGGAGCTTCCCAAGGTCAGGGATGCCAAATATTTTTCAACGATCGATGTGGCATCAGGGTTCTGGACCATTCCAGTTCACAAGGCAGACCAACATAAGCTGGCCCTTACTTTTATGGGCACACAGTACACGTTCACCTGGTGCTCATTTGGGTATGCCAACTCACCGGCTGAGTTTAACATCTTCCTGAACAAAGCATGCCCTGATGCCCGCGAAAGGGGCACCCTCATATATTTAGATGACGTCCTGATGCATAATCCAACCCTAAACTCTCACCTAACAGAGATAGATCATGTGCTTGGTCAACTAACAGCAGCAGGAGCAAAGATTTCCTTGTCCAAATGCCAGTGGTGTAAAACTAACATCTATGTGGGTCTTCTAGTGGGGTCCGAGTGAGTAAGACCGCAGGTGAGCTGGGTCAGAGACATTAAAGCACCCTCTAGTGTCTCAACTTCGTAGCTTCCTGGGAGTCTGCAACTACTCCCGGCAGTTTATCGAAAACTATGCTGACTTAGCTAAACCCCTGTATGACCTACTAAAAAAGGCATCCCCATTCATTTGGGAAGAACCACAAGGGCAAGCCATGCAAGCCTTGAAAGATAAGCTATGCTTGGCACCCTGTCTGGCATACCCAGACTACAGCAAGAACTTCCATCTTGAGGCTGGTTTGTACCAAATCCATGACTGGGATAAACGGGTAGTGGCATACGCAAGGACCCTCTCTCTCATTATCTCGGACACAGACCTAGCCTCCAATCCAGATCTGCACCATTTGTATAATGCCCGCGCTTCCCTACGCGTCGTCCAGAGCCTGTTAGTCCATGGCCCCGAGGTCCACTCTCCACAGGCATTTGTAGTACCACGGTGCCACAGGGGGTAATGTTATCATATGCCTTTCCGGGCGCGGGCCACAAAGGCGTTAAAGCAACATACCAGGCACTTCAGCAAGTTGCATACTGGCCCCACATGAAGAAAGATGTTGCCGAATACATCAAGGGTTGCCTGGTATGCTGTCAATTTCAGCCATCAAAACCAATTCACAGGGTTCCATAACAGAAGAGAGGAATAGCGTTCCCCTGGTCAGACCTACAAATTGATTGGTTCGGCCCCCCTCACCAAATCAACCAGAGGCAACAAATACTTCCTCACTGTCACATGTGCATTCACTAAGTGGTTAGAGTGCTTGCCAGCCACCAATGACACTGCCCAAACCACAGCCCATCTACTCATGAATCACATTTTCTCTTCTCAGTTCTCATTTTCTCAGTTCGAATAGGGGCGCACACTTCACGGCAGACGTCATGCAACAGCTGTGGCAACTACTCGGAGTCAAAGCCAACTTTCACATCAGTCACCATCCTCAGGCCTCTGGCCAAGTGGAGCGTGCCAATCAAACGGTTGTCCACATACTAAAAAAAGTATGTAGCATCCAACCACAGGGATTGGGATGTCAACTTGCAAAAGTTTTCGGCCCCCTTGAACTTTTCAACCTTTTGTCACATTTCAGGCTTCAAATAAAGATATGAAACTAATTTTTTTGTGAAGAATCAACAAGTGGGGGACAATCGTGAAGTGGAACAAAATTTATTGGATATTTTAAACTTTTTTAGAAATAAAAAACTGAAAAGTGGGGTGTGCAATATTATTCGGCCCCTTTACTTTCACTGTCAAACATGGTGGTGGCAGCATCATGGTTTGGGCCTGCTTTTCTTCAGCAGGGACAGGAAAGACTGTTAAAATTGATGGGAAGATGGATGGAGCCAAATACAGGACCATTCTGGAAGAAAGCCTGTTGGAGTCTTCAAAAGACCTGAGACTGGGACAGAGATTTATTTTCCAACAAAACAATGATAACAATGAAAACAAAGCAAAATCTACAATGGAATGGTTCACAAATAAATGTATCCAGGTGTTAGAATAACCAAGTCAAAGTCCTGACCTGAATCCAATCGAGAATCTGTGGAAAGAGCTGAAAACTGCTGTTCACAAACTCTCTCCATCCAACCTCACTGAGCTCGAGCTGTTTTGCAAAGAAGAATGGGCAAAAACTTCAGTCTCTCGATGTGCAAAACTGATATAGACATACCCCAAGCGACTTGCAGATGTAATCGCAGCAAAAGGTGGTGCTACAAAGTATTAACGCAAGGGGGCCAAATAATTGTGCACGTCCCACTTTTCAGTATTTTATTTCTAAAAAAAAGTTTGAAATATCCAATAACTTTCGTTCCACTTCACGGTTGTGTCCCACTTGTTGTTGATTCTTCACAAAAAAAAAAAAAAAAGGACAATTTCATATCTTTATGTTTAAGTTACTAGCAGGTCAGTTAATGCAGAGCGGGGCCCGTATACGGGGCCCGCTAGGGGCGCGGCGCCTGCAAATTTGCAGTAAATAGTTTAATTATTTAAAAACACAATTCTTAAAACACCAATCTCAAAAGATTTAAATACTATCATGACTACCTGCATTACCGATTTTCAAAAAACCGTCTACATGCAGCCATTCGCCCGAAAATCACGTTACCAAACACTTGTTACCAAAACACGTCCGCCATCTTGTTTGCGCAAAACATACAACTATTTTGCCTTATAAAACATACTTAGGATGTAAAATAACTTTTTATTTTATCATAGAAAATTCACTTACCGTCTAAACAAGTCCATGATACCGTTACATTGCCGATAAATCGTCAGTAAAGTCCTTTTTTTCCATGGTTATGTGGGTGCGTAAAATCCATTCGCTCAGACGCACGCTCTTCTTTGGACGTTTTCCATTACACAAAACACATTTTCCCTTGAACGAGGCTGCTTTATGTTCCCTGTATCCCTTTTCTACTTCTTTACCTGGTTGGTTCGTTCTTCAAGAGCCTGTAGCGGTATTGGCGCAGCTGTTTACCGCACGACCCACCTTCCTCACCAGCCAGCCTATGCCTAGACATATATGCAAATCTCTGGGTCTGTGTGCGAGCTGAGTGACAAAACTGTGCTCCAATGGAGAGCTAAGAGCCTACGGCTCAGATATAGACCGGCCCCAGCACGCTCTCACACACAGCGCGGGGGGGATGGGTGCTAATCCTCTCACTCCATGCGTCTTGCACAATGGAGAGGCCTTTCCTGCTGGATTTCTTTAGTTACAAACCAAATAACACTGAATTGTGACTAATATTTGTTTGTTCTATTACAGAAGACATAAAAAAACTTGCAACCACTTGATTTATAGTGACAGGCTTCTTTTTATTTGTCTTTTAGAGGCTGTTGTGGCAAATTTTGAGACGAATGATGACCCTTGATAAAAACCTGTGTAACTCTTGAACACTTTGTTGTATCTGTTCCAAATTTTGGATTTAGCTTCACAAGTCCTGCTGAAACAGAAAATGTACAGCATGGAAAATGTTCAATCACCAGCATCCACACACAAATTATAATCTCAAAAAATTAAAGGCGTTTTTTGATTTTCGAATTTTTTTTTGCATTTAATCTTCCCAAATGTAACCTAAATGATGAAAATAGAAGACTGGAGGTGAATAAATATGTTGGCCCAAGTGTTTACTTCAATTTGAGCCTGAATGATCATTGTGCTATATGTAAAACCACTATTAAATTTGATAGTGGTCGTTCATTACTGCAGCAAAAGGTTAAAGCCTGAAATGTGGCAAAAGGTTGAAAAGTTCAAGGGGGCCAAATACTTTTGCAAGGCACTGTACCTCTAGTGTTGATGGCCATCCGAGCCACACCCCATGAGGCTACTGGAGTCTCCCCTTTTGAACTGATGATGGGTAGGCAAATGACCGTTCCTCTGCACTTGCTGTATCAACCGGGTGAAGCCAGTATAGCAACCGCTTATACTACCCACCAGTACATGACTGACCTACACTCACACCTCAGGGCCACCTTTGCATTCGCTCAACAGCACTTGGAGAAAAGCGTTGAGGGGCGCAAAGCGTACTATGACCAGAAGGTATCTGGTGATGAACCTCAGGTCGGCGACAAAGTGTTGTACTACAACTTCATCCAGGCCACTGGAGGGCCAGGACCTGGGAAGATAGGCCGTAAGTTTCTGCCCCGTTGGGGAGGTCCTCACTTGATTGTGGACAAAATTAGCAAAGGTCGTAGAGAACCGGTCTTTAAATGGGTAGATCGTAACCAGATCAAACCTCACAAAGGAACCCCCATGGGATTAATCGGGGACGCCGACGTCCCAGTTAGGTCATAAACGGTTGCAGGGTGTCTACTAATCACAGTCTGGTGAAACGGTATTATAAGTTAGTCGCACGTTGCTGTGTTCTGCTCATTTACTCTGTATCAGTCCCATTCAGGGAGATAACAGATCAGACGACCGAAAATTAGTGATTCTTAGCATTAGTATCAACCCCTTGTAAATTATTAACGGTTAAATCAAGAAAAAATTAAAATAAACATAAATAAATAAAAATAAATAAAAATAAATTAATTAATTAATAAATTAAAACAACAACAACAACAACAAAAAAAGAAAAAAAAAAAAAAAAACTGTTACCATAGTCGGGGGGTGTACCCAAACCAACACATCCTTAGGGGGACTCCCTCCTCATAGAGTTCGGATTACGATCCTAACCATGTCCAGCTCTCGCTTCAGGATGATCTGGCTGCTATTATTCCTGACCCTCGAGGTACTCACTGCCACCGACCCCTCCGAGATTGTCGAACCCGGACCAAGCTTGTGGACCGTATTGAGGGAACAACCCGGACTACTGATCACCAACTGTCGGTTGCACACGCAGAAAGTGTTTGTCAGGTTGAACCCAGGCGAGGTATGTAGGAAGAATGTCGCCGTCACAGTTACAACTAACTGACTGGGCTGGAGGCAGGTGGACCATGGACACCATAAAACATGCTGAGGCAGACATTTCTCACATGCTACAACAGCTCCAGAAGTTCACTGTCACTCAGGCAGAACCGAGTGGCGAACCCCGGCGTTCCAAAAGGTTCATCGGTGGACTGCTGACCGCAGCCACCGCTATTTGGTCCCTCTTTGGCCTTGGGACCTCAGCTGTGAATGCAGTCACTCTAGCTACCGTTAGGAGAATTGCAATCCGAAATTCCCGATATAAGAGCCCAAATGTCCAAGCAACAAACCCAGCTGAAAACGATTGGACAAACACTACGCGGCACGGTCCTAGTACTCAACACCCATAGCGCCGCTCTGAATAAAACAATTCAGACCGTAAACTCCCTTCTCTCCGTGCTTAAGGTAGACCACGCTCACACCCAACTAATGTCCATGCTAATGTCCAATATGCTTCGGGAAATTGGATCCTCAGTGGATAGCCTAGCTATGGGTAGGATCCCCACTTATCTGGTACACCTCTCCTTAGTGCAGGACCTCCTTTCCACAGCAACTATTGAGAAGGTCACTGACCTCCAAGCCCACCTAGCTTACACATTGGGCAGCAAAGTACCGCTGTATGTTAAAACCTCATGCTGCAGATGAGCCCCCTTTGGCGACGTGCACGGTGATAAAAGTTTAATTGTTAATAACTTCAAATATTCTTAATACATCGGCCAAAAAACAACTCAAAACAAGTACTGCTATGACTACCTGCATACCGATTTTCAACCGTCTACATGCAGTCATTCGCTAGAAATCACAAACCGAACACAACTGTCCACCATCATTGTTTACATAAGCAACCACACCTCCCCAACTATTTTGCCTTTTCAAATATACTTAGGATGTAAAATAACTTTTGATTTTGTCAAAGAAAACTCGTTTACCGTCAAATGAACTGCCCGACACTGTTGAACAATAGATTCATATCAATTATGCCCGGTTTTTGGCTTGATCACTTCTCACAAAAGTAACATCCATTTCCAAGGTAACCGAACGCAACTTTCAGGAGCTGTTAGCAACCACGCAATGCATGTTTTCATGTAAATTCCCTACCTGACGTTGGCGGTTGGGTATCCTCTCTTAGACTATGCAAATATTAAAGGTCAATGAACACCCGCTATTCTTTAGTGACAGCGTTTTTCACCAAATGGGATCATGCTGCTGTTTGGGGGTGTTTCGGAAAATCAGTTCACAGCGTTCATTGGATGTCCCAAACATGATTGACAACATGTTCATCAAATAGTACTCCCACTAACAAATATGTAGATAGGTCACTTGCCCCAATTGGTTACCTGGTGAGTGGAGGGGGGTCGTGTGTAAAGCAATTACCCTTCCATGCACTCTCTGTGAGCACACGGCATCCTAGAGTGCACAGCATTGTAGAGCGAACGCGTCAGTTTGTCTTCAATAAAAAACGTTTTCAGCATTAATTCTTCAAATCCAACACTTGTGGACATCGTGGCGAAGAGAATATTTACGTTGCCCGAGGTTCACGAGGAGTTGTTTCGAAGCGACGATGAGCAGGGAGCCGAGAGCGATGGGTCTATGGCTGCCAGTATGGACTCCGATGAAGCCGACGCATTCCTGCATGGAATTGATCCTGTTTTCGACATGCAAGTTTCCTAATTTTTTGTGTTTGTGCATAAGAAAATATATAATTCTATATATTGAGAGTAGATTTTCCACAGTATAACCTTTTAGTTTAGTAGCAGAGAATCTAATATCGTTTAGTAAGTTGTGAATCTAACATGTTTAAGGAAGTTGTTCAAAATAACCTACAAAGCAATGCAGAGTTAAATATGGAATGCAAACATAACATATGTTTATTACATATATAGCACAATGCATGTAGCCTTGTTTACTTTGATGACTTCTGTTGTGTATGTTTTCATGTCTAAATGTTATTTTGCCAGTGAAATGTTGCCCGTTTTATCCACTTGGTGATGTTGCCCTATCTGTTTTTTTTTTGTAGTGAAGCAAAGTCATCCGACCCTCCCCCACAGTCAGTTTGTCACACCTCTGAACAAAGCCCTGGGCCTTCAACAGATGTTCCTCACATCTCTGCAGAAGGACAGGATATGCTCAGAGATGCCAGAAGCCCAACCCCACCTTCAAAGAAGTGTCTCACTACCCCTATCAAGCTCCTCAGCTAAGCAACACCCTGTTACCAGGGGCACCAAGAGGAGATTAACTTCAGTAAAGCGACAACCAAGTGCCAGATCCAGGAGGAAGAGATCAACATCTAGGGAACTCGGCACAGCCCTACCACCACCACCTACAGTAATGGGAAACAGATGGCATGGCCCGGCAGAGGAAGACGAGGAGCCCCGTCCACTGCAGTTTCGCCCCAGGAGGACTCCAAGAGTTCAGCTGGACTTTCAGATGGACTACTGTCCATCTGATATCTTCCAGCTGTTCTTCAGCAAGGAGGTAATCCAAACCCTGTGCTGCAATACAAATAAATATGTAGCACGGAGAAGCGCAGAGGGCATGAAGAGGCCGTGGACCGATGTCAGTCCTGATGAAATGCTTCACTTCCTCAGCATGGTCATCTACTTAGGTTTGATAAAGCCTACAGCTATCCGGGACCTCTGGAGGAAGGACTCCTTACACAGTTTCCCGTTTCCCACTTCTGTGATGGGCGGGTACCAGTATGAGGCCATCATTGCTTACCTTCACATGAGTGACCCAGCCGCGGACAGGGTGAATAATGAACTCCGAGGTCAACCTGGGTTTGATGGTCTCTTCCGCCTCAAGCCACTCCAGGAGCAGATCTTGAATACTTGCAGAGCCCATTACCAGAACATTTGCGTGGACGAGCGCATGGTGGCCATGAAGGCAAAGATCGGGATGAAGCAGTATATGAAGGACAAGCCCACAAAGTGGGGTTACAAGCTCTTCGTCCTGGCTGTCAGCTCCAGTGGCTACACATGTGGATTCACTGTGTATGAGGGGAAATCACATAACCCTTCGGGAAATGGCCTAAGCTTTGACACAGTTGTCAATCTGCTCCATGTGCCTTCTCTGGGCACAGGGTATGTGGTGTATGTTGACAACTATTACACCAGCTCAAAGTTTTTCTGCCACCTGAACTCCATCAGTTTAGGGGCCTGTGGAACCATCCGGGAGAACAGGATAGGTTTTCCCAAAACACAAGTGAATGCTCTGCCCAAAAAAGTGGAACGTGGTGACATGCGATGGATCAGGGATGGCCCGTTGCTTTTTGTGAAGTGGAGGGACACGAGATGTCACGATGTGCTCCACTGTCCACAAAGCCTATAGTGGGCAGTCAGTGAGGCGTCGTATCAGAAATTCAACGGGCACCTGGTCCACCAACCAGGTTCCTGTGCCAGATCCTGTGAAGACGTACAACAAGTTCATGGGGGGACTTGTCTGACACCCTCATAAAGTACTATGCAGTAACTCAAAAGACCAGGCGCTGGTACAAGAAACTGTTTCTCCACTTTGTGGACATTGCTGTGGTGAACAACTTCATAATACACAAGGAGATGGCACAGGCAAGGCAGCAGAAGCACCTCACGTAAAAACATAATTTTTCTTTTTTTATCCTGTGTTTGATGTTCTCAAATGGAACCTAAAATTATAAAAAATGCCTGGAGGTGAATGAATGTTTTGCCCCAAGTGTCTATTTCAATTTAAGCCATGAATGATCAAAGTGCAATACGTAAAACTTAAAACAGGTAAAAGAGTTCAAATGAGAGTTCATGTAATAGTGCAAATCGCTTGAAATGAGCTTAAATTCGGACATGCAGCATAATCCACAAGTCCCCGAGTTAGCTTTCATTGTAAACTTACCCGTAGTGTCGGTTGGAAACATCTATAGGTTAAAAGATGTGGAGAATGCTGGTTTCTGGCAAGACGAAACTCACGTTAAGGTACAAACACCCCCGGTCATGGCCTACCATGATGATAGCCCCGGATTATATCTGGCCCCAAACTTGCGTATGTGCACCCTGACTAAAAAGATCCCTGACCTGTGTCCCAGTAAACCCTTCATCCAGGACAGCGTTAATGGTATCTGTGGCCTTAAGCCCATGGTGAGCGACTCTCGGTGCTCGATCACTGCTACCCCCCGGTACCAAATAATCGCGACTCAAGCCGAAATTGTCGGGAGTCATTGGTTGGTCAATACCCCAGCAAAAAAAGCCCTCCTGACATATGACCAACACGACACCGCTGACCGCGTTCCTCTACCTAACCAAACCTTTTGGGTCAATGTACCCAGTAACGCAATTCTTCACATTCAGGACCTGGCTTTGTACCACCTCAAACCCGACCAATATGACAGTTATACTGAATTATCTGACTTTTTCTCAAAACATACTCTAGACAGATACTCTTATGCGGGTCCAATACGATGGGACCCAAACCGTTGATGTGGCCCCTGTTGACAATGTCCTCAAGGAAATTACCTTAGACTCTGCAACACCACGACCCCGGCTCACCCATTCCTGGTCGGTTGCCGACACCATTTTGGCCATCACTATTGGCCTAGGGTATCTCATAACCTGCGGAGCTGCATACCTGTACCTCAGACGCACTCGAGAATTGCAGAACAAGATAAATGCATGCTCGGATAGGATGGTCAGGCTGGTCAAGCGTGGAAAGACGATCTCACTAACACTCTCAGAAACGGCGAAGGCGGCCTCGAACCTGTCCTTCTATAACTGCAAGAATAACCTTCTGTGTGTTGCTAAACTCCATTCACCACTAGGTCGAATCTAGGTGCAACACTCACACTACATTCATTCTTGAACCATCATTCGGGACCCAGATTAAGTAGGCTACATAAAGTGGTATTGCTTGCCTGTCACCTGTCATCCACTGCTATCATCGTCTGAAGATGGCCGAAGTCTGCTGTAACACCAACTTCATCCACAAGGTGGAATGTCAATAGCTGGATCGACAGTCATTTGAAATCTGGTTACGCTCGATCTACAACCTCTCCATCAAGGCACAAACATTACGACACTTTACAATGCAAAAGGCCCACCATCTAGACAGACTCTGCACAGATTAATGACCAAATAAACAACCTTTTTCTCAAACCGACAGGAGAAATTTAGAATCTGGCCAAACGATCAGATAACCCCTGTACCTCACCATCGTAATTAAGCTATGTGTTATTCCTAAAAGGCTTTCTGACAATTTATACTCCTAGACGTCATGTCTGCAGAAGAAATAGAGCCTAATTTTTGCAAAGAAAAACAAAGATACCTATTCACCTTCCAATTTTACGACCCCTTGTCCCGCCAGGCCGGAGCCACGCAATTTACGACACAGCGACTTCAGCCTTTCTTTTGAGGACATATTTTTAATAGTAGTATGAACTTTTGTTGGAAACGGATCATCTTCGCATGGACCACTCAGTTAGAAAACACATGAGAACTGCTTCATAATGAGTCCAAACACACACCCATACGTGCCTATGTATCTCATACAAAGGAATTGATCGGGGATATTCTTCGTACACCGATATATAAAATCATATTCATATAATATACATACACACACACACATATACATATACACACACATATACATACACACACACACACACACACGCATCACTGATTTCTCATGTATTTTCTTGTCTATCTGGTTAATGTTTTAGTATAGTGACCATTCCATACTTAATATGGTCCAGTTTGTGTTACACTTTGGAATAGTAGCATGTATTCTCTACAGTGTATCGATCGCTCGTGTTTAATACCTGTTCACACTTATAAAGGATCATAAATGTAAGTTGTTATGCAAAATGTATTGTATCCAACATCTGGTATTGATCAAATCATTATTTGTTTGAGGAATAGCAAATGTATGTACTGTAGTTAGAATGCCTTAACGATATCCTAGTTTATAAATTGAAGGTGCTCTTGACAATCGGAACCTCGTACCTGAAATCCTGCAACTAAACTTGTAACTAAGGATTTTTGGTTCTTATGTGATACTTTTAGACATCCTAGATATGTAAAAATATATTATTCCCAGTTATAACTTCTGTAGCGGCTCATACCAACATATGATGAAATTGGAGGACATGCCACGAGAGGATGGACTTGATGAGTCAGCTTCTCTTTGGCTAAGTCCGGGGCAAACCCCTTTGCCCCCGCCTCTGATCGCTTACATCAGACGCATACAAAACTCTTGGGCGGGCTAGCAGCGGCAGACGTTTTTGGTTGTTTGTTTTTGTTAAGTTCTTTGTCTTTAAGTTCTTTTAAGTCTTTTAGACTTTTTTGCATTTGATTTTACGTTTAAGTTTTTCTTTGTCCAGCAGTCTTAGTAGTTCGGTATCGCCGAATTAGAAATTAAGCTAAAAAGTAGTTCAAGAGATCAACTAGCAAAGACTGAGGTCCTTCAACATCTGTCGGACTATGCTCAGAATGTTTTATGAGTCTGTGGTGGTGTGCTATCTTCTATGCTGTTGCGTGCTGGGGAAGCAGGCTGAGAGTGGCAGACGCTAATAGACTTAAACTGATCTGTATTGCTGGTGATGTTGTGGGTGTGGTGCTGGACTTGCTGACGGCAGTGTCGGAGAGGAGGACACTGTCTAAGCTGAAGATGACTATGACTAACGGCTCCGATCAACTACATGACACAGTAATGAGACAGAGGAGCACATTCAGTGAAAGACTCATTCAGCCCAAATGCACCACTGAGCGCCACAGAAAGTCATTCCTACCTGTGGCAATCAAACTTTATAACTCCTCCCTTAACACTTGATGGGCTATATTCATTTGACTTGATGTGCAATATTCATCCTATTTTGTGCAATAATCATATGTGCAATATTGATGAAGGTATTTATTAATTATCATGTCGATAATCATCATTCCAGTTAACTTATAGTATAAGCAATTATCACTACCACAGCCACTTCAGAGTATCTGTGTATTTAAATTCACATCAATTCTTGTGTGTATTTAAATTCATGTGGATGTATATAACTACTTCTTGAATAACATTTCTTCTTTATTAGAGTGTGTATTTATTTATTTTTTGTACTTTTATACATAAATGGGTGCTTCTGTAACATCTGCAATTTCCCCCTGGGATCAATAAAGTATTTCTGATTCTTCAAGTTCAACCATGTTCGTATATCCTAGTTCTCCAAGTCTTTTTTGAAGCGTGTGGTGCAATTCCACCTTTTACCTGTGGCCAGGGTAAATATCTGAGATGTGCGCGAACGCAAACTTTGAGGACCAGTAGACCCCTACAGCCAAAGCTGGGAAGAAAGCCGAAGGTGTGGCCCGCAAAACATCTGTGTTCCACGGCTGCATATCTGCAATAACCAAGACCGCCTGTTTCTCGAACCTTGCATTTAATTTTAAACCACGCTTCAACGTAGACCTATCCACGTCCAAGTAGTTTCCACCATACTATTCATGTTTCACCATAATTTGTGTTACTAGTAACTCACTGCGTCAAAACAAACTAGTTCATAACATTGCATATGGGTAATTACTACACGATTGATAAGTTGCACATAGAATCATCTTGTTTTCTGATCTAATACTGTGATATACGTTCGCCATCATTTCGTGATCGTAACTCTGTGATATACATGCCATGACTTCAGATTGTCAGTTGGTATTGCCTTGTTTGTAGTTAATAAACTTATAACCTTTTGAATTTACCGCTTTGTGTAAGAGAGTTTCATTCAATCAAAGGTCGAGAAAAATAACTTTGAATTCACTACTCAGACCTAGACTGAAGTCACCATATCAACTTCCTGATCAATATCACCTTTTCCCTTTTTTTTTTTTTTTTAATTGGTATTCCGGATCCACCAGCCCCAAACGATCCGGTGGTGCCCCATTTGTTCATTAAAATTTAATCAACTTAAAGTGTAGTCGTATTCCGTTACAGCCCTGACACGGGACTGCGGGGCTCTGAAGGCCCTGACACGGGGCTAACTCGCAAGGTTAATGCAGCCAGCAGCTCACTAACCAAGTTACGAGGCCATAATGACTCAAACGGGGCTAATCCGCTCAGGTACCAGGTTATGGGCAGTCAGCGGCTCATCTACGGTGTTAGGAGGACCCAACAACTCAGAAGTGGGGCTAATCTGCTCAAATGCTGGGATACAGGTAGTCAGCGGGACATCTACTGAGTTAAGAGTGGCTATTGACTCGGAAACCGCGAGGACCATGCGAGGACCATGCGGTAAGCGGCTCGTCACCTGACCTATGCGTTGCTGACGGTTCGGAAGCGAGGCTAAACAGCACGAACATGGCAGTCAGCGGCTCACTTACCGAACTACAAAAGCAAAAATGATTCGGAAACGGGGCTAACCGAGGAGGACAAGATGGCTAGCGGCTCAATGGCCGAGTTAAACGCTTCTAATGGCTTGGAAGCGGGGCTAAGCAGTGCAAACACGGCGGATAGCGGCTCAACAACCGAGTAAAGCGCTGCTAATGGCTCAGAAACGGAACTAACCGACAAAGTGACCTGCTGAGTAGAAGCGTGAAAACTACACCTACCCATGGAGACTGAGTTGGTCGGCAGGGCTACCTGGGTCAGCGCGTGGGGCGAGCGACGTCCTCCAGGAGCGGCGTGACTCTTGAGGAATAATCTAGAATATCATCAATGGTCTCCTCACTGCGTGAAGTGGTGCGCAGGAGCTTCCTGGCAAGTGCTGCGACCCGCAGAGCATCCTCAGCGAGGGAATCCGCCCTGTAGACATCGAGGGGCAGGGACATGTCCTGAAGGGTCCCCGGAGTGAGGAAGGTCCTCTGGATTGTCTCCGGGGGAGACACGTCCTGGGCTGGCCTGGTCCTGGCACCAGCATAAGTTCCCCGGCGACCCTTGGAGTGTCGGTCGAGGGGGAAAACTGGGACCTGCCGTCTGCTCTGTTGGCAGGAGCATTCTGTTACACGGACGTGAACACAGGCAGACATCGAGGCAGGTCTCAGTGGGGCAAAAATAAATAATATTTATTAATTTATCACAAAACGAAAATAACAACAGCACAGAAGTAACCAAACAGACTATGACTCAGAATAAACCAGAACAGAAACCTGGCATGAGAGCGGAAAAGGATAAACTAGGCAATATACTGAACTGAGAAAAACACAGCAAAATTAAACCTGGCATGACAGCAGAAAGGAAAACAAAAATCAAGGAATACAACCGTTAGCCACAGCTAGGCTAACAGTACGTGGCTTGAGTCCAAGACAGGAAAATACAGTCCAGTACAGCCGCAACAATATGTCGAATAATGTCGAGTCCAAAATGTCGAATTACAAAAATACTCAAATAATCCTACCGGGTTGCATGCCGTTGCATGGTGTGGCGTGAAGCTATCGCGCTAGCATAGCATAGCATAGCATAGCATAGCATAGCATAGCATTCGCATAATGAGGAATAACGTTTTGCGATTTCAAAAACAAGAACGAGGGGCATCAGAACATTGTTCTGTCCCGTTGTGTTCGGTGTCAGCAAGGTATAATTCTCTTGTGAGTTTTCATTCGTTTCTGCTGGACGAGGAGATCAGAA
>JAJAGP010002793.1:0-98128 GCA_025084515.1 Ancistrus triradiatus
CTGGTGTTTATCAGGTGTTTGTTGGGTGTTTATCCCGCGTTAGTTCGGTGCTCTTCGTCCTTCACGGGAAGCCGGTGGGAGAAGAAGGATTGCCGCTGAAGAAAGAACGCGTTAAACCAGCGAGCAACAAGGCGCGCGCACAAAACACGCCGGCTGAGGAACCTCACCGAGTTCCGGTTCAAGCAGGCAAATGAACGCAAGAACTTCCATGTAAAGCTTCCCAAACAGCAAACACCTCCTGAGGAAATGAACACAGCCTGAGACCTGAGAACATGAAAAACAAACGCGCTGTCGTGCTCTCACTTTCAGACTGAGCGAGTCTGACACAGCTGTCAGTTTCTGACACAGACCAGAAGCTTTTCTCTCTCTCTCTCTCTCTCTCTCTCTCTCTCTCTCTCTCTCTCTCTCTCTCTCTCTCTCTCTCTCATTCTCTCTCTCACTTTTCCTTTGCCTCTCTCTCTATATACACCCTTCGGTCTCCCATAAGTTACAGCCCCATTCCCTCATCAAGTTCATCACATCATAGTCGCAGTTTCTAAGTGTGAGACATTTTGAACTGATCTCCTAAAGCAGTATAGTCCATCCTGATCCCTTTTGTTTAGCAGAGGCAGGATTTCGGAGTAGTAGGAGCAGTAGAGCTGGTGAAAGATGTGTTTCACTGTATATCACATAATGCAGAACTTTGAGCCCCTGAGGTGCCTCCAGTCACACCATGAGATTGGGAAGGCTGGACAAGTGTTCCTCCATACAGGTTCATTCTTGCCATGGAGGTCCTGGTGGAGCAAAGCAGTCGCTGGTCATTTTGTGCATGCGGCTGGGAAATATGTCCATCCAGCCGGAAGATAACGCCAGGGTGCAAACCTGGGTCATCATGGTATCTAGAGAATTGCCACTGCGCCACTCAAGCACCTTCAATAGGTTTAATAGGTTCATTGAATTCAATTAATATCCTAATATTAAATTAAAGCCAGATGTTATTTTGTTAGGGCTCATTTTCTTTCTGTAATCAGGTTTTAATGATCTTCTGTGGTTGAATAATTTACATTTTGATTTATACATACAGTGTTTATCTTTACAGGGGGTTAGAAACCATGCTGATAGGATTGAGGTAATAAATCAATCAATCAAATAAAACCTAAAAGCTGTACAAGTTTCTTTTCTGAGGTCAAAGTTAGGGAGCAGGAGGTCGTGTTGGGACTGCACTGCTCCAGCAACCCAAGTTAAATCCCTGCATTGGGTTTCCGTCTTTGTGGAGTTTGGTATGTTCTTTCCATGCTTGTATCCTGGTGTTGTTTTCACACATTCCAAAACCACGCTAGTAGGCTGCTCTAAATTGCCCGTGTCTGTGAATGACTGAGTGTGTGATGCCATGCAGTGAAATGCCTCCCTGTCCACGATTTATTTCCCCCTTGAGCTCTGGGATTCATGACCCAGAGCTCAAAACCAGGATAATGTGAATGAAGGAACAAAGATTAAAGTTGCAGTGCAGGTATAAGAGTGGGTATAGCATAACTGAGCTGTAGTAATACTCAGCTCAATAGATATACCCCTTAAATATACTAACACAGGACTGTGTGTGAGTCTTATCCAGGGCAGGTTCTGTGTTTTGTCTGAGTGGGCTTTATGAGACGGAGAGCTAAACTTAGCCATCACCAGCACGTCTCCCTGTGGATCCCAGATGGCTGATGAGTGATATGGACGTGTATATTCTGGAGTGTTTAAACGAAACAATAAAATACTGAAGCTGATCTAGGGCTTGAATTTATAGGCCTGCTTCATTCTCAAAAACAAGTGACCCAGAAGATTTTGTTCACCCCCTTATGGCATTATAATCTTGGGTTATTTGTCTAAAATGGTGTAGGTTCTAGTTGCTTTATATAAACACAGGCTGAGTTTGGGTGCTTTAAACAAACACAGCTTGGTTCTTGTTTAACATTTACAATTTACATATAGTCATTTATCAGATACTCTTATGCAGGGCGACTTGCAGCTGAGACAATCTTACAATCCAAGCAATTGTGGGTTAAGACCCCCTCAGTGGCAGCTGTTTAAAGTAGTTCATTGATGACAAATTTGTTTGGACCTTTTTGATATTTTCAGTGAAAGTGCAGTTTATTTCTGGTGTACTTTCTGGTGATGCTGTCATAGCCACAGTTTATGCCAATCAGTCATAACTTGGTCACCTCTCTTACCAAGACCCTTCTCCCACAAATAACTTAGTTTGGTGGGCCGGCCAGCTCTAAGAAGGGTGCTGCTGTACCAAATGTCTTCATTGTAAGAATTATGGCGGTCACTGTGCTCTTGGGAACTTTCAGTCCAGCAGGATGTTTTGTAGCCTTCTCCAGATCTGTGCCTCCACACAATCCTGTCTTTGAGCTCTACAGGAAGTTCTTTCCTCCTCATGGCTTGGTTTTTGCTCTGATAGGCATTGTTAGCTGTGGGACCTTATATAGACAGGTGTGTGTCTTTCCAAATCACGTCCAATCAACTGTATTTACCACAGGTGGACTGTGTAGATACATCTCAGAGATGATCAAGAGAAATGGGAGGAACCCAGAGCTACATTCAAAGTGCCATAGCAAAGGGTCTGAATACTTATGTTCATACATTTGCAAACATTTCTCAAATTTGGTTTTCACTTTCTCATTATGGGGTATTGAGTGCAGATGGATGGGGGAATCTTAAAATATTTTTTTTATTTTAGCACAAGGCCACAACATTACAAAATGTAAAAGGTTCTGAAGACTTTCTGTATGTATCAGTGAGTGGAAAATTCTCCATCGTCGTCTTCACCCATTTGCCTGATGCGAGGTGTTCTGAAGTGTTTTATCTGTCCCACATACCTCCAGCTGCACTGGCCTGAGCTGTGACTTTGGAGCTGATAACTCTCTCTTTATACACAAGCACAATCACACATGCCCAGAGGATAAGAGCAGGGACACACTGTCCATGAAAAAGAAGTATAGACGCAATATCTTTTAGAACCTGAACACCCACAAAGCAGACTGATAAAACATCTTCTTAATGTTGTAAACTGTCACCATGGCTACGCTCTGTGAGATAGTGAATGTAAATTAGATTTGTCAAAGTCACATGAACATTTTTAACCTACTCTCTATCAGTAGCATGCGGTCTGAGTTAGGGTTTTGGCACCATATCAAATTACAATTTTCTGACTTCAAAATGAACACAGTTTCTGCTGGGAACACACTTTATCCATATATTTTAAAACCTAAAGAAATGAAACAACCTTTGGCATGTGCGTTTCCAGACGATTTGCTGGTGTTTTTGTAAAGCCTCAGAACGTGTCATATTGGCATTCAGTTATTTGCATTTAGTTGGTAGTTTGGCAGAGGTGGTATTTGAATCCTTGACCTTCAGGTCCACAGAGCAGAGCCTTAACCACTTTGCCACCACAGAACCCTAGAGTGACATTTTATCCAGGATTACAGGCCATGTGCTTTACCAATGCACCACTTGTTAAAGGTTTATCAACAGAATTATGTCATACTTAGATTTGTTCCCTCCATAGTTTCTCTAGAAAGATTGTGTTCTTTTATTTTAGAAAATCAACGAAACATGTAATTAAGGGCAACCCTGGTCTGTGACATGCATCAAACAGATCCAGCCCCACCCCGAAGAGTGCTAAGACTCAGGACCCACTGCTACACAAAACAAGTGTTTCAGCACTGATAACATCAGCTCTACCAACCATACCACTCTGATTTGTATTCTGCCTCTGGCAACATGGGGTTTGTCATTTTGTATTTTGGGCTACTGATGCAATAAAGGCAGGCTTGGTGGTCTCCTGACACCAGAGGTCCAGATGAATAAGTACTGGCACATGAAGTCTATATTTGGGATTCCAGGCAAATTTCAGCTTTGCACCTTGTTTGTGTTTCCAGAGGCTCCAGAGTTTTAATGCCCCTCAGTCTTAGGGATGGGTCTGGGTCATCACAAGACACCAGCCATCTTTTAAGGGTGCCAGTAACCCACCTGGACTTGTACTCTGGTGCCAGGAATCCACAACCAAACTTTATGAGACCTCAGACAGCCAACAGCAACTGAGGTTCGTATCCCACCTCTGGTGAGGCGAGGATCCCAGTTAAGGATCTGCGGTTTTGATGCCTGAAGTCCAGATGATACACCTTAGTGTAGTTTTGGTTCTTGACACAAATGAGTCTGGATGGTTGCACGTTCCGTCCAATATCTGGATGTCTGCATGTTCTAGATGCTCCAGAGACGCTCCCAGTGCTTCAAGAGGTAGAGGCAGTGTCTGTGTGATTCACGGCACAGACCAGGGGTGCCCCCATAATATACAATACCCAAGCTTGAATGCAACAGTAGTTCTGAAACTTTTTCTACAGTGTGCATTATGGTTTTATATTTTTACTGCGTAACAGCATTCACTTGCATTGCTGTGCCCCCCTTGCAGTAGCTCCACCCCCCAACTTTGAGAACCATTGGCATAAAGCAAGATGTATTTTAGAAGACAATGAACAGTCCTTTATCTATTATATGTGTGTCTGAAAAATGTTCTTTCATTATTGTTCAGAGTAAGTGTTTATATGCTAGAATGCTAGTGAAATGCTGGTATACCTTTAAGACCGCTTATGTGTTTCCCATAACTGATGGATAATCACTTTGCTCTGTGAACAGTCATGGCCTGCGTCCACAGTGCCAGAGAGCCCAATGTGTGTGAAAGACCAGGCAGAGGTGAAATATCAGATGTCTGATTAGTGGTCTGAAGAGGCCCTCTGTTCTCTTTCAGTAAACTCCTGTCTCTGACAGCGCCGAATCTCAGCGTCTGCACCACTCACATGCTGAGCTTTTTCCCTCACCCCCAGTTCAGATAAGACTTTTCCCCTCTCCGATAGTGCCGGATCTAGAATTGGAATTTCATCTGGGATGTGCCGAAAACAGCGCCGTGTGCCCTAATTCCCTTATTTGTTGATGGAGTAATGAGTCAGAGGAGTCTTCAGACATAGCATGGCTTGCTGGATCGAAGATGACCTTCTGGTTCCAGGCTTACCTTTTAGCACCTGGAAACACCCATTTATAATGCTGGTTAATGGAGGAATGACACAACTCACAGAGCATGGCACCTGCAGACCTGAATTACAGAATGCAGTCCATCTGTTTCCCTTAATCCTTTGTTACTCGAAATACCTTTCCTCTGTTCTCTAATGGTCAGGACCAGCACAGGACCAGCACCCAGGGCTGGTACGATTGGATCAGACACAGCAGTGCTGCTGGAGTTGTTCCACCTTGTAGTAGTCAGAGGCAGCAAAACATCAGTTGTTGCACAGTTTGTGTTAGTCATCCTCTAATCCTTCATGAGTGCTCACAGGATACTGCCTACAGGATTCTGGTGGCTGGACATTTTTGGTAGGAGGATTATTTTCAGTCCAGCATTGGCATTGAGGGTAGAAACAAGGAGGAGGTGGATAATAAAGCGATTGGTGAGTGTATGTGTGTATATATATCAGATGGGTTCAGGCAAAGTGAATAAGAATCATTTTCTTTGTCATTATTAAAGAATGAGAGAGATGTGTATTTGTGTAGACAGAAACATGTAGCTACAGCTTCTGGCATCTCACCCACTGACATTGACAATAATCTGCACTCAGTCAGAGGCAGTCTGTCTAAAACAAAGTGTGGGGTAGACACCCGATGGAAATCCTGCCACCCAAAGCAAACGCTCATCTGGTGTTTATAAAACGTGCTGTCAGTTCCTATTATGTTCACTGCCTGCTCCAAACACAGTATCTGTCACAGCTTGTCACCTGCTGCAGCACGGCTTCATCATTCACAGGATTTTAACTCTAATGCTAGAGTTTGGCTTCTTAACTTAATTAAACACACTGCATTATCCTAAGACGTTCAGCATACAAGCATGGGATCTCCATACACAAACAGTGGCAGTGCAATGGGTTGTACTGAACATCTGTCGCCTCACAGTTCCAGACTTCCCGGGTTCGATTTCCAGGGATCTCCACTCTGCTTGAGTGGAGTTTGCATGTGCTACTGGACAATGGACCAGAGGGTCCTGGGGTCAAACCCCGGCACTGCAAAGCTGCCCCCACTGAGCCCTTAACCCCCAATGGGCTTGGACTGGTCAGTGTGAGACTATCAGTTGTAAGACACTCTGAATAAGAGGATCTGCTAAATCTGACTAAATGTAAAGGAGTAAATGTGAATTTCAGTCTGCATTCTATCCATCTGGGCTCATCCAATTTAAATAAAAGAAACTTGTGTTCGTTAACTGGCAAAACAGTGAGATTTTACCATCACCAGCTCCCAACCCAATTAAAGACTATGAACGATTTAGCAGCTAAGTGTTACACAGCGTTCTCCATCATCAAAGTACTTCTTGGGAAATTTTGGGGGGATTTTGTTGTGTCTCCAGTAGGGTTTCAGAGACTTTAAATCAGCTCTGTTGGCTTGTGCTTAGACACTTTATTTTAGTTTTCACTGTAGTCCATCACCTGGCTGTACAAACATGCTTTCTTAAGCAGAGTCATGTGCACATTCAGCTTTTAGGTTCAGCTCTGATTTGTCTAACCAAACAATCTCCAGTCCATCCTCCCAGCTCCAGATTTACGATCAGATCTTCAACCCATCTAAACCATAACAAACTAATTACACCCAGGAGGGATCCTACTGTAAAACCGATCAATATCAGCCACAGGAGACCTAATTCACTACTCATATGTTCTGCTGCACTGCCCCCTGCAGGATATCTGCTGAAGCGCCTGTATTCGGTCTAAGATCTGCTCAGCTTTTTGGCGCCCCAGGCTGTTTTGCATTAGATGCATTCAGCTGCCCATGCAGTGCCTGTTTTACAAAAACACGAGTGGCACGAGGCTGTCCATCATCCTTGGTATTCAGTGCATCTTGGGGCCTCCATAATCCTTACACCAAGAAGAGCTTTGCATTAAGATACTTTGCATGAATCAGCATTATTTAGCACATTTAATCTCTTCAGACTTATTGGAGAGACAGGCAGACCGCCCAAAGAACTGATCCATGGTTAATTGAATTGAATTGAATTTATTTCAACGTATTTACTTAATTAAACTGAATTTAACTTAACCTATATATATATATATATATAAAATGCTTAAAAAATTAAAGGCAAAACTGAAGGTGATGTAGAGCTTGCTTGTAGAGCTTCTTGCTTGCTAGTAGAACGTCTTGCTTGCTTGTAGGACTTCTTGCTTGCTTGTGGAACTTCTTGCTTGCTTGTGGAACTTTGTGCTTGCTAAAAGAGCTTCTTGTTTGCTTGAAGAGCCTCTTGCTTGCTTGTAGAACTTCTTGCTTGCTTGTAGGACTTCTTGCTTGCTTGTAGGACTTCTTGCTTGCTTGTGGAACTTCTTACTTGCGTGTGGAACTTTGTGCTTGCTAAAAGAGCTTTATTGCTTGCTTGAAGAACTTCTTACTTGCTTGTAGAACTTTGTGCTTGCTTGTAGAACTTCTTGCTTGCTTGTAGGACTTCTTGCTTGCTTGTAGAACTTCTTGCTTGCTTGTGGAACTTTGTGCTTGCTAAAAGAGCTTCTTGCTTGCTTGAAGAGCTTCTTACTTGCTTGTAGGACTTCTTGCTTGCTTGTGGAACTTATTGCTTGCTTGTAGAACTTCTTGCTTGCTTGTGGAACTTTGTGCTTGCTTGTAAAGATTCTTGCTTGCTTGTAGAGCTTCGTGCTTGCTTGAAGAACTTCTTGCTTGCTCGAAGAGCTTCTTACTTGCTTGTAGAAGTTATTGCTTGCTGGAAGAGCTTCTTGCTTGCTGGAAGAGCATCTTGCTTGAAGAGCTTTTTGCTTGCTTGAAGAGTTTCTTTGTGTTGGTGTGTTGGTGTTTTTCTCTCCTCCCTTAGGAATATTATACAGAGTCACTGTTTTTCACTAAACTCAGAGTAGGTATGTTATTGCACCAGAGACATTTCCTAATCTCCATATGGAGTATATTGTTTGTGACATCATTTTCCAAAAGATGTGTTGTCCAGAAATGCTGGAATGGTACTGTTGTTACACTTGTTGTTGTATGTTTAAGGTGCAGTAATCTAAATAAAATCACACACTGGTTGTTACCTTTGGTTAATCACATGCTGCTTTATTCAGATGAAATGCCACAGTTAAAAAGATTATGCTCAGTAAAAAGGTTAAATCAAGAACAAACAGAGTTAAGAGACTAAACAATGTCGGTTTGGTCACTTCTACAATACTGTATGTAGTCTTATGGAAACGTTTTAGGCAACACTGGTGAAATTATGCGTGAAGTTAACACAACATCTGCAGGGAACAAACCTGAATCTGACACATTTATGCACATTTTATTGAACTATTCAGAAACCTTACAAAGGCGTAAATGGATCATCTGGAAAGTTGAACACACCCAATTTGTTTTATTCAGTCTGATGTGTTTTATGTCTTAACATGTCCTTTAACCAGCCTTCTTTAGTACCAGTGACACATAGACAAATTCATGCTGCTAAACCTTTCAAATTCCCAAATTGCTGTGCCGTAGCACCACTGACCTTCTCATGTTCTCTCTCTGCATCCACACAGACCGCTTTCACATAAAGCTACATCTCACTGTCTATCCATCACCTACAAAAACTACACAAAAACATCCTCTAAACAAAAAAAGGATCAACAAACCCAAAACTCATCAAAAATGACACTTCCCAGCATGTATTTGGGTCATCAAGATTTTCTTTCTGCAGTTGTTTGCTTATTGGATGGTCGGATTTGTGATGTCATCATTAGGACTTTTAGCAGCGCTCAAACGCTATTCGTCATGAAAATCTGTTAGGACTGTTTTTTATTTTTAGCGTAGACTTTTTCTGGTTTCAAATGCAAATAGTATTGCTTACTTTGTACACCTTGGGTATTGTGTGTGTGTGTGTGTGTGTGTGTGTGTGTGTGTGTGTGTGTGTGTGTGTGAGACACAGTGATTAAGCTCCAGACCAAAAGATGCAAAATTCAAGATTCAGGGCTCTTGAGCAAGGTCTTTAAACCAGAATTGCTTGAATTGGATTAAATGACAAAATGCAAACGTATTGACTATGTAAAAGTGTTAAGAAAAGTGCTAAGAAAAAGTATCATTATTACTAATACTGGTGAAGTCTTTTATCAGCCTGGTCAGAGCTATAGCCAAAATATTTAGCCCTCAACACTGAAGAAGCTCTGAAGCACGCATGTCTGATCGTTTAGGTTTGGAACTCATATTTACCATAAATCCAGGGGCACATGAAGGCAGCATAAGCACATGGTTCTAGTCTCTAATTTACTACAGTCACTTCTTTCTGATAAGTGTATTCTAGTGCTTGGTAGATACCAGTGAGATGTTAATAACCATTATACAATTACAGTAGATGGTGCAGGGATTTGGACACAAGCGGTTGAACCTAGAGACCTGTGATGACACCACTTCATGATGTGTTAAATGTATTTTGCATTAGTGGGCTTTCCTAAGGCTTCTGTATGTTAATTGTGTTACTGTGTTCTGTGATCATCATCACGATCATTCTCTGACTGCAGGTTAATCTGGTCACATTAAATGAGCTCCACTGGGTTTATAAAACATTATTACAGTGGTATTATGTAATCACAATGTAGTGTTCTGCTCAGGTCATGCAGCTCTAGATCACACTAAGAATCAGGATAGTGATGAGGTGAAGAAGCGTCCTCACTCCATCAGATCAGGGTGATTAAGGAAGCTCCTTCCTCTCAGTGGTCGACTCCTTTATGATCTGAAAAGAGAGATGATCCAGAGGGTTATCAGTGCAGAAAGAACGTAAGGGGAGAAAAGTGAAGGGAAGTGATGGGGAAGGAAATGGAAGGAAATAGAGTAAAAGGGAAGGGAAGAAAAGGGAATGGAAGGGAAGGAATTGAAAGGAAATGAATTGAAATGTAAGGGAAGGGAAGGAAATTAACGGAAATTTAAAGCAAGGGATGGAATGAGGAAGGAAAGGAAATGAAATATAAGGAAATGTAAGGAAAGGGAAATAATGGACAGGAAATGTAAGGGAAGAGAAAATAAAGGAAAGGGAAGGGATGGAAACCCAGAAAGTGCGAATGAAGAAAAGGGGGGAAAGGGGGAAATTACGGAAGAAAGAGAAGGTATGAAGAAAGGTCAAAAGAAATAAAATAGAATGTGATGAACAAAAAAGCATGAATGAAGTAAACAGAAGAAAGAAAGAAAGAAAGAATGAAAGAAAGAAAAAATGAAAGAATCAGTGACAAATGAAGGGAAGCAGGAAAGAAATAAAGAAAAATGTATGGACTAAGAAAAGAAATTGAAGGACTGAAGAAAGAAATAAAAAACATTATGAATACACTGAAAGAAATATGGAAACAAGAAATAAAGAAAATAAATAAGAAACAAAGGGGTGACAAAAAAAGAAAAAGAAAGCAAGGAATGAAGAATGAAAACAAACAAACAAAGTATTGAAAATATTGAAGAAAATGAAATGTAGAAAGAAAGAGAACAGGGTAAAGAAAGAAAGCAGAGTGGTAGACTGTGGTAGCCTATGGTTAAGGTACTGGACTATGGACCAGAAGGTCCAGGGTTCAAATCCCACCTCTGCCAAGCTGTTGGGTCCTTGACCCACAATTGCTTGGATTGTAAGGTTGTATCAGCTGTAAGTCGCTCTGGATAAGGGCGTCTGCTAAATGCTGTAAATGTAAATGTAAAGGCGTACCTCTCCATCTCGAGTTTCCACAGTCCGGACAACGATGCTCCTCTTCACATGAGGTTCCGGAGGAAACTTGGTGTCTATACTGGTGTCTGATGCAAATAAAAATAATAAAGAAATACCGAATAACAGGGTTTCATTACGGATCAGAACAAACTGTGCAGTCTGGATGAGATATGATAATGATTTTGGATCACTTTGAGTTTGTACTCACCTCTGAACTGCAGGTTGGTGAAACTCTGCACAGGAACTGTGATCCTGAATCAAAGGCGCGAAACATCAGGGTTAATGACGCCCCTGCACGCGTTCTCCAGAAACACCCCCCCCCCCGTTCTCACCTGCTCTCCTCGCCTTCCAGCAGCTTCCTGTAGGTGGCGATCTCCACGTCCAGCGCCAGTTTGACGTTGAGCAGGTCCTGGTACTCCTGCAGATGTCGAGCCATCTCCTCCTTCAGGGCCTGGATCTCATCCTCCAGGCGGGCCACCGTGTCCTGGTAGGCCGCCGTCTCCGTGGAGAAACGTTCCTCCATCTCGCGCAGCTGCCGCTCCAGAGACTCGTTCTAGATGCAACGAGAACGGACTAAGCTGGGGTCTTTAGCTTCTATGACTTGTTGGCAACATTTGAGTTTTGGAAACATTTTAGGCTCTTGGGTGGTGCAGAAATGTAATGCTAGCCCACCACCTGGGGACTCCTCTGTGTCTGAAGGAGCAAAAGCCACGACCAGAGCAACCCATACTGACAGATCGACACCATCTCTAGAGATGAATGGATGGATGGAGGCACTTACTAGCCTGTGACCCTCCTCGATCAGTGTGAGGTCCTGTGACTCGATTAAACTGGGATACTCACGGATCCACGCAGTGACTCCAGGTCACACGTGAGGACCTGGATCTGTCTGCGATAGTCGTTGGCTTCCTGCTTGGCCTGTCTCAGAGCCTCCGCGTTCCGATTGGCTGCGTCAGTCAGGTCCCCAAACTAGGAGGGACAAAAGGCGATGTCGGAAATGGCTGGGGTTGTCATTACGATAAAGTGTGTATGAAACTGTGAGAGCAAGAAAAGTCATGCTGCTGAATTTAAAGTATAAATGCGTTATATGCTTACCATCCTGGTTACTAGGCAACCAGAAAGTGTGGACACTTGTTTTAGCTATCTGATTTAGTACTGCAATACTGCAGTATTGGTTTATGGGCCCACTGAGGTAGGGCTGGGTCAGTAGTCCATGACACAGACCAGGGGTGCCCCCAGCAGTGTTGTGCCAGTTCACAGCTTTTCTGAACTAGTTCAAGTTCAGTTCATACATGCTCAAAGTGAACAGTTCACGTTCAAAGTTCACAATTTTAATTCTGAACTAGTTCAAAGTTCAGTTCATTTTACTTTTTTCGTGATATATTCAAATAAATACTTTTTTTTTTCACACTACAAGCTAGAAATCACTATACGTTCTTTGAAACTGCTCATTGTAGACATTTGCTCATGGACACTGCAATTGTGTACGCAATTCAATCACGGGTAACGTCGTGCGGAAGCCAGTATGTTATTAACTAGCCAGTATGTTAACTATTCTCAGTCGGACACTACGTTGCCCGCAATGCATTGCGAAACACAATGTCAAACCATTTCTGTCTGATGATACATGATTTAAGCGGCACCAGCGAGAATACAGGGAGGGAGGACTTTCTCTCCTTGCGTTTCAAAAGAGAAAAACAGATGTCACTCAGGTTTTCAACGGAAAACAAATTCCAACGTTCATTTACAGTGATGTCTGCCGTTCATGACACATAATGTGAACTAATTCACGCTCAAGTTCTTTATTAAAAAATGTGTTGCGTTCAGGTCAACGTTCACGAAAAAATGAGCGTGTTCAATGAACGCGTTCTTTTGAACTCGTTCACGCACAACACTGGCCCCCAGTACATTACTCTTCGTCGTACACTTTTGTAATTCGTTTACTTACAGCTGTCTGTAACTTTGGAAATGCATTCTGTCTTTTATAAACAGTGACTGTATCTGAACAAAGAAAAGGGGACATTTGTGTCCATGTGTATTTCTTTGTGTGGGTGTGAGGGACATGCCTTCGAGCGGTACCACTCTTCAGTCTCCTGCATGTTGGAGCTGGCCATGGCTTCGTACTGCACCCGGATCTCCCTGAGCGCTGCAGTCAGGTCCGGCTTAGACACGTCCAGATCCACGTGCACCTGCTGAGCCATCAGCTGCTCCTGCAGCTCCCTCATTTCCTACAGAGAGAATAAGAGAGAATCCCAGAGGGGTAGGGAAGAGAAAAAAGGGAGAAGATGAGGGATTAACTGGAGGCTTTGACCTGGAATGGAGGATGAGAGCTGTAATAAAATTGCAAATGAACACAGTGAAACGACGTTTTACTGGTAAAGACGTGCAGTGTGTGGAAAAATGTCACGTCGCCTGCCTTTGCTACAAATCACTGGACAATAAGTCCATCTAGGGATGTCTACCAGCGAAGAATGTCATTCAGGAACCGTGCCCAGCCCACCTCTTCAGCGTACCGCACCCATGCATGTTACAGAGCGGTCGAACTAGTCAAACGAACCATGCGTTGTGGTCAAACATGCTCTGGCACAGTACGGATCGCCTAATGCAAGTCCACCCTTACACCCTGTTCAATCAGGTCACGGTTGCAGGGGGTCCCGTAACCCAGTGGTTCCTGATCTTTTTTTTTCCCTTGGAGCCCCTCTATGAGTATCTAATAGCTCATAGGGGGCCACAGCCTGCACACACACAGCCCCAAAGAATAAAGTGATAAAGTGATTCATTGCAAATGTTTATTGGCAATTTACATAAATTAGCTCTTGGGTTCATTTTATAGCATTACTCCCTTTTTTCCATTTCGGCTCCTTTTCTCTTTTCATGACAACGTAAGCAAACATAAGCTTATTAAATATCTTTTTAAATCATTTTATATACAGTGAGTGTGTTATTTAAATTTTATTTAACATTTATTCGTATGTTGACAAACTCAGAGCACCTCAGCACAGACAAAGTCTTGCTCACCCCCAGTGATGTTTGCAGCCCCAGGTTGGGAACCATGAGCATAACCTATCCGGGCATTCATTGGGTGCAGGCCAAGGTGTTCCCTGGTGTTCCAAACCCAGCCTAGGGTCGAACCCAACACCTGGCTCTTACTTGTGAGCCACAGGAGCTGGCTAAAGTAACTTCAGAATAAACTTCTAAATCACTTAGCTGAGTTAGTTAGCCACATTTCTTGACTCTCCCAGCAATGCTGCACAGGTCGTGTTGATGGCTTTGGGTGGAGTTTTTCAAATTTGTCCTGGATTTGCATGGATTTACCTTTGGGTTTAATCTTAGATATAAGTGAGTGAGTGTGTGATATTTTGCGATGGACTGGCGCCCTGTCCAGGACACGTTCTTGCCTTGTACCAGGCTTTGGTTCTAACTCAACTCTCACCAGAACAAAGTACTAACTGAACATGAATAAATCTATGAATGAAAACTTTAGAATATTTTATGTACTACACAATATTTTTATATAATTATCATAAATGATTAATAACTTTAATTGTGCAGGTTTTACTGTAATCAAGAGTGATGCCATCGACTCTGCTTAAGAGAACAGATGAAGACAGTTCACCTCCTCATGGACTTTCTTCAGGAAGTTGATCTCGTCCTGCAGGGCTTCGATCTTCCTCTCCAGCTGCACCCTGTTCAGAGCCGCTTCGTCCACGTCCTTAAAGAAAAGAGAGAATGTGAGCGTGAGATTCTTCCTCTGTTTTGATTCGTTTATCTACTTCATTATGTGATTATTTCATTGTTGTTGTCGTGACTTCCCAGAAATCTCCTTTTAGCACAAGATAACACCTAATCTCGTTAAGTATGTGCGTGTCTTCTCTAAAAGAAAGCTCGCTACATTTTAATGCATTAAGTTCTGTGTAGGTTATGCTTGGGCAGAAGTGTTAATTACCTGTCTAAATCCATTCAGGCTGTTCTCTGCTTCCTGTCTGAGTGTGGTCTCGTCTTGAAGTCTGAAAGGCAAACGCAAAGAAGTCAGACATCATGACTTACTTCTGATCACACAATCTAAGCAGCTAAAGTTTATGAGCAGCTAGATGTTGTCAAGCTTAATCTCAACCCTCAACCTTGTTGCCAATCGTACCTTCACCTAAAGCACCACTCTTGTCCAGATATTTATTATACACTCACTGACAAACAACAACAGAGAGAAACTTTGGATTGCTGCCTACTTTCGCAGTTGTGTCATGATTGAGAAACCTGGACTGCTACGGGCTGGAACCGTATCGTCCTTAGCGATGAATCCAGGTTCTGTTTGGGATCCGACGACGGTCAGGTTAACATATGGAGGCCCCGTGGTGAGCGCTTCAATCCTGCCTTTGCTGTGGAGAGACACACTGCCCCAACTGCTGGTGTGATGATCTGGGGAACCATCCAATACGACAGGGTCACCCCTAGTAGTGATACGAGGGACACTAACAATTCAGCGATATGTGCAGAACATCCTACAGCCACATGTTGCCTCTCAGGGCTTCCAACTGGCATTTTTCAGCAGGATAATACTCGCCCACACACAGCAAGGGTTTCCCAAAAATGTCTTTGCCAGATTGTAACACATCCTTGGAATTCGGTTGCCAGATTTAATGGCAATCAAGCATTTATGGGGCCTGCTAGAACACCAACTTTGGCAGCCTGTGAGTGTGCAGGGTCTACAGGCCCAGCTGCAACATCTGTGGGCAAATGTGCCTCAGGATACCATACAGAACCCATATACCTCCATGCCCAACCGTACTTTATCTTGTATCCAGGCTAGAGGTGGCCCAACAGGGTAACTAGGGCCTCCTTTCATTTGTACAGTTTTCCCCAATATACTTATCTTTTTGCTCTAATAATGTAATCACGTACACATATCATGATTACATTCATACATAGAGAGTTTAATTCGATGAAGGAGATTCAACTCCTTCTTGGTGGGTTATTGTTTTATGTCAGTGAGTATAAATTGACACATATCCTACACACTGAGGTCATGAGGACCTGAAAGGTACAGCATCTCCCTCCATGTTTCCTCCTGGTTATATTCCTGGTCATCTGGGAGCCCAGATGACGATCTTTCAATAATTAATGACACAATATGCCACGCCACACTTTGTAGTCAAGGAAATGCTAAATCCTTATCCCTCAGTAGTTACTGGTGAGAAAGTGACAATGTAATGAGATTTAATGTTTGGTGTGAGTGGCAGGTCGAGGCAAGTGGGATGAGATCCTGAATGGGACATTAGCATATCATTAGCTCTTCTTCAGCTTTCTCTCACACACTGAGGAACAATACAGCTTCCCCCGGTCTCCATAAGACGAGCTATAGATTACCCCAACCCACCATCCCACACTGTCTTATACTGGTATCTTCCCACTGAAGAGTGGATTCCGTTGCCTTCACCTAAACTCAGGGACACCAGTACTTACTTGTGGATCATGCCATGCATTGGGAACCCACCCTAGATAGCTCTCATTCCCTTCAACAAATTTGTTCTCTTGAGGGTCCCTGTGCAGTTTAACTTCCTCACTTACAGCACCATGGTCAAACCTTCTCTTCTTTTTTGGCTTCCCAGATTGGTCCTGGCAAATTTCCCAGTCATTTACATTTACAGCATTGAGTAGGCGCACTTATACAGAGCAACTTAGAATGGCTTGACATTTCCTCCCAAATCCAAAGCCCTAAACAAAGAAAGGTCGATGTTTCTATTCAGTGGAATGTGGCAGACTTCTTGTTGCAGAGCCAGGAAGATGAACACTTGCCCAGTTTTCCCAGATTAACACTACAAGCTCCGTATCGACTTCACCTACATATACCTAGAAGTGCCGGGCTCATTTGACCGCTGTGACTTCCTACTAGTAGCTCCGTGCTGGATTTACCTACTTAAAGGTTTAGTATTTAAAAGGTGATACTGCATGGCCTGTTCTGGATATTAGTGTTTCTGGAGTGGACTCATTCCCTGTAGTTGCCTGTATAGTTGATAACCTGTAGATGAAGTTGTAATGTGCACTTTTTAGTCAAAATAAAAAAAATAAGAAGATACTATGATACACACATAGTAAATGAACACAAAGTTCCCACCCTGGTTCCCAGCAGTTGTGGATTTGAATATGGGAACATTATAGGAACAAAACCAAACCATTCCTCCATACAAGTCCAATAGTCAGACTCAGTGAGTGCAGTCTGTGGGTTAAACTATGCCACTTGTTGCTGGAACAGCAGGACGCCCTGCACAGGCTTTGGGACCTTTCGTAGGCCACAAATCCCTGGTTGCATTTCCTACATTCTTTCATTCAATCATTCGCCTTTCATGAGCCTGAGCCACTCATCCCTGCCCCCACCTTCCCAGGATGAGAACCAGGAGGGAGAATTCGGATTTGAAAAGAAACTCTTAATGAATGTAAGAATGCAGGGAGTAACTTATTGTGCTTTCAATATACATAATAAATAAAAAAAACAGATGTTGACCAAAATATGATAGCCAATGTGTCAGTGTAGAAATGCTGAATACATCTCACTAAGTCACTCTGAATGGATGCATTCTATAGCAGCATCTGTCGTGCTTAACACTCCCACGTGTTTTGTGTCCGGGCATGCTCTCACTCACACTCATATCAGACTTCATTCAGTAAGCTGACTGAGGTTTGAAATAAAGAAAGGCAAGGGTGGAATATGTGTAGACAGGCATAGAGAGACATGTTGGATAGCATCTCATCTCCTCATTTGCCACTATGAATTAATTGTATGTTGATTACACAGGTTTTCTCTAACAGTCTATCTATCTATATACAGTACTGTGGAAAAGTCTTAGGTCACCATTAGATTAGATACGTATAATGACCCCATTCAATTCTGTCTCAGTATTTTTTATAATACAACCAGAACATACAAGATGTTTGTATGCACAACAATCAGAAAACAGCTTCTATAGGCTCTATAGGCTACAGTGGTAAGTATTTAGTTTGACCTCCTCTTACACTTGAACAATAGCAGAAATTGACCCTTCTAGTCTGAAGAAGCTTGATCACGAATGGTCTTTATGGAGGGGTGGCAGCCAAGAAACCACTTTTTCAGAACGGGAACAGGGTGAAAAGACTAAGATATGCTAAAGCTCACAAAGATTGGAATGAAGATCAGTGGAAAAGTGGATTGTGGGGTCCAATTCTCAACAATATGTTATAGATGGTCATGATACCATTGCAGTAACAGCTAATCTAATGGTGGCCTAAGACTTCTTCCCAGTACCATTGGTCCATTGGTCCACCCACCCATCCCTCTGCACAAATTAAGTTTGAAAAAATATAAGCTTCTCCTTGCATTTCCTGCCATATCTCCTCATCCCTCTGCTCACCTCTGCTTCAGAGTGCCCACATCTGTCGCCAGGTTGTCCCTCTCGATCTCCAGCTTCGCTTTGGCATTATTGAGGCCGTCCACCTGCCTGCGTAGCTCCCTCAGCTCCTCCTGATAGATGTCCCCCAGACGACTCGGCTCCTTCCCACGCAGCTGGTTCAACTCGGCCACCAGCATCTTGTTCTGCTGCTCCAGGAAGCGCACCTTCTCGATGTAGCTGGCGAAGCGGTCGTTCAGGCCCATCATCTCCACCTTCTCATTGGTGCGTGTCTCGCGGTACTGGGCCTTCAGAAGGGAGTCAGTTGAGAAGTCCAGACGATCTGCGCCCAGGGACAAGCGGGACATGCTGGAAAGGGCACCGGGGCTGGACAGTGCGGTATGGCGTGGGCTCCCATGGAGGGACAGACGGCCAAAGGATCTGACGATAGGGGTTGAGGGACTGGACTGGGTCCCGAAGCGCTTTCGGTAGGAAGAGAAGACGCGCTGGCTTTCCATGATGAGAGGGAAATGGGGATGCTGGTGAGAGGAGAGAAGACTTTTATAGAGTCCAGTGAGAGGGATGGACGGGGGACAGAGGGGCAAAGGGAAGAGGGAAAAGGAGGGGAGAAAGGGGTAAACTCTTTGTGAGGGGAAATTGTTTATGCCTGCTCAGTCAGTGACAAACCTCTTCTGACCAGGTCCGCTTCTCGTGTTCCCATTCTTTTGGTTGTGTGTGTGATGAACTGGGGGGGCCACATTCGGCTTCAAATATTCTATTGGACTACAAGACAAAGAGCCAGAGAAAGCGAGAGACAGACGCCCCCATTGGGGTGGAGGGGGAGGGGTGAGGTTGGCAAGTAGTGAGAGTGAAACTTTTTGTTTGATTGTTGGTGTAACTCAGAGTGGGCTCTGAATGAACACTGGCACAGTTATGTAAACTGATTAAAAAGAGACCGAGTCTGAGTTTGCCATTGTGTCTGTCCCGTCATACCAAACAAAACTTGCAAAAGGGCTAAACTCATTGCTTAGAAAGTCTGAGTAGGCTGAGTAGAGAAAGTCTGAGTAGGCATTTGGAAGGCAGGTGGATAATCTGGTAGGGGCAGTAGCTGGCAAACCTTCTAGTGGCAGTGGTTGGTGTTTCCAAATTGGGCACGAGTTGGTAGACCTTTGGATGGCAGGAGTATGCTGTAGTATTGTAGTACTCAGGTCTGGTCTCAGAATATAAACAAGCGGTCTCAGTCTCAACCTCATTTGGACTCGGCCTTGTCTCGGACTCAGGGAAAGGTGGACTCGGAAATTGTTGCCAAGGCCAGCCGACGTCTTTCTTTTTTTTTCTTTTGTGATTGAATATCAACAATCCCATTCAAACTGAATAAATCAGTCCTTTCTCTACATGCCTAAATAAAATCTGCACTCTGATTGGCTAAAAACAAGTCGCTGCTCTTCCCGTTCAGCATCCAATCAATGACGATTATATTGAACTCTCATGTTAAGACTGTAAGTGTGCACTTTACTTTGTTAGTGTAGTTTAGGAGAGTGTTTGAGTGCACATTGAAATGTTATTATAATGTTTTAACATTTAATAATATAAATGAAAGAAACAGAATCATCACCATCACTTGCTTCCAAATGTTACAGCCTTAGTTTGACCAAGACCATAATATAATAATTAATAATAATTTTAGACTATATATTTAAAGGTAATTTAGTGAGTAATGGCTTACTTTATTGTTGAACTCAGGGCGCTGCTAATGCTAAGTGCTCAGCCTGAAAGCCAAGAAGATTCAGTTCCTGTTTTCCTTTCGGTTGGCTGTCATTACTAACCATTTTAGGACCCACGGAGACTTATTTGCACTAAGAATACAGTACTGTAGATGAACACAGTGGAGATCTTCTCTGAGCTATTGTGAATCTGAATCACTGTGTATGAAAAGGGAATCGAGTTTGGGCTAAAACGAGTCACCCAGCTCGACTCATAAAAGTTTCAGCAAGTACGTGAGTACCAAACAACCGATGAGGAAGCGAATTTGACGAGTTCTGAGGTCGTCGAGAACCGAGGTACTACTGTACTTAAACACAAAGCAACAGGCTGACTTCTGACTTAATATAATAGTGTGTGGGCTTTTTCCATTCACCTCAATGGTGAGCCATGAGAAAACCTTAGCATGCGAGGACATTGCTAACAGTCTCCACTGTACCTCCACAGCTGATTTAGAGGGTTTGTGTTTTTTTTTTTTCCAGTGACGCTAGATTAAAATTTAGTGTGTCATTAATAAGAGAGCAGTCAGCACCCGGGGTGGATTACTAAAGGGGCGAGTGTGGTTGCCTCAGAAGCTGTAACTGAGGGAAGACCTTTCCAACAGTAAATATTTAGAAACACAGAGTCGTGAAAGTGAGAGGAGTCAAACGGGTACGGTAGTGTTTTCCAAAACAAACTCTTTCCAACTTTCCCCTTTCTCAAATAACCTATTCTCTATGTTCTCCTGATTTTCTCTGACTCTTATAGATCTGAGAGTAAGTCAAACAGCTGACTTGTTAGTGAATGGACCAGTGATTGAGAACAGAGCCTGAATGTTAATGCTGTGTTCACGGACTGATCGTCAGCCAAGGCCAAGCTAGAGCCAGGCTGCCAGACGACTGGATCAGAGGCTGGGTGTTGGGGATCCTGTGGCACAAACATCCCCCTGCATTTATTCGATTTGAGAGGCATTATTGTAATTTTTATGTATACATCCATTAATCCCTCCAACAGTCCTACTGTCCATCCAAAGGATCCAGCCATCCATCCATCCAAAATCTGACTCATTTACTGTAAGCTATCCATCCATTACTCTCTTCATCAGTCCAATTATCCATCCAGCCATCCAACCATCCATTCATTAAGCTGTCTGTCAGTTTGTTCTTTTTATTCATCCATCCTACCAAAAACACATCCATCCATCCATCCAAAACCCCACTCATTTGCTGTAAGCTCTCCAACCAGTAAACTATTCCTCAGTCCAATTATTCATCCATCAACATGCCCATTCATTCATCAAGCTGTTTGTTAGTTGTCCATCCGTTTATCCATCCCTCTATTCAAACACACACACACCCATCCATCCATCCATCTATCCATCCATCCAAATCCTCAGCTATCCAGCCATCCATTCATCAAGCTGACAGGTTGTCCATCCATCTGTTTATCCATACATCCATCCATCAATTTATCTATTAAACCATACATCCATCCATCCATCTATCCATTCATCAATCCACACGTTCCTCCATCTATTCATCCATTCAATTATTCAACCATCCATTCATCAAGCTGTCTGATAGTTTGTCCATCTGTTTATCCATGTATCAATTCATCCATCAATCCATCCACCCATCCAGCTATTCAATCTTCCATGAATGGATGGATGGGTGTGTGTTTGGATAGAGGGATGGATAAACAGGTGGATGCACAAACTGTCAGACAGCTTGATGAATGGATGGGTGGGTGGATGAATGGATGGTTGATTTTCTTAAAAAAAAACCCCCAAAAAATCTGTTTTTTGAGAATTCCATTTAAGAACATACTAATGAACTTCTTAGTGTTTGTCTTAAGAAGAAAGCTTTTGTGAGTCTGGACCTTACCTGTATGTCATACATTATTATTTCAGTTCACTGACCTACTTTTTCAACGCCCTACAAACGAGCAGGTGATTCTGAAAGTCGCGGTGTATTTTAGGTGAATGGAAGCTGAACTGCTGGGAATGGAGTGAGTCAGCAGCGGATTGTAAAACCTTAATACACACACAATGTTGGTCTCAATGGAGAGATTTACTGACTTGCAGCAGTTCGACAGGACCCACAAAAACACAAACGCTGCCACAAAATACCTCAGCAAAGGGGAATGAACACCCATCCGGAAAGTGCCACCATTATGAACGTTTCCTAATATATTTTTTCTGAATGTGTTAAACATGTTTTATAGAAAAGTAAGAGAATACATTACCAGATTCATTTAGGAGAGTGTTCAGAAGATTATACAGTTATCACACCATTAATAGTTCATACTTATGTCACAAGGGGGCACTGTGTTGGCCTAGCGGTTAAGATACTTAGGACTATGGACCAGAAAATCCTCGGTTCAAATCCCACCTCTGCTAAGCTTCCACTGTTGGACCCTTGAAACTCTGAAACTGGAAGCCCCTGGTAAGGCAAAACATGAACATAGACGAACTCACAGTATCTACACTCCAGTGAGAGTCGGCCATCAGGGATGCGGAGAGAACCGGACTCAACCCAAGACGGTCACCAATGAAGTTAGTACCCTGGTACCCTTAGAGCAAGGGTTGACCTTTCAGTTGCTTAGGATGTAGCATTCAGTGGGGCAAAAAAAGTATTTAGTCAGCCACTGGTTGTGCAAGTTCTCCTACTTAGAAAGATGAGAGAAGTCTGTAATTTTCATCATAGGTACACTTCATCTATAAGAGACAAAATGAGAAAAAAATCCAGGAAATCACATTGTACATTGTAATCACACTGATTTCCTATTTTTTTGCATGTTTGTCACACTTCAGTGTTTCGGAAAACATCAAACAAACTGCAGTTTTTAAGTGAAGGCGTTTAATATTAAGGGAGAAAAAAATCCAAACTTACATGGCCCTGTGTGAAAAAGTGATTGTCCCCCTTGTTAAAACATACCTTAACTATGGTTTATCACACCTGAGTTCACTGTCTCTAGCCACACCCAGGCCTGATTATTGCCACACCTGTTCTCAATCAGGACATCACTTAAATAGGACCTGCCTGACAAAGTGAAGTACACCAAAAGATCCTTAAAAGCTACACATCATGCCAAGATCCAAAGAAACTCAGGAACAATTTAGAAAGAAAGTAATTGAGATCTATCAGTCTGGAAAGGGTTATAAAGCCATTTCTAAAGCTTTGGGACTCCAGAGAACTACAGTGAGAGCCATTATCCACAGATGGAGAAGACATGGAACAGTGGTGAACCTTCCCAGGAGTGGCCGGTCGACCAAAATTACCCCAAGAGTGCAGCGACGACTCATCCAAGAGGTCACAAAAGACCCCACAACAACATCCAAAGAACTGCTGGCCTCACTTGCCTCAGTTAAGGTCAGTGTTCATGCCTCCACCATAAGAAAGAGACTGGGCAAAAAATGGCCTGCATGGCAGAGTTCCAAGACGAAAACCACTGCTGAGCAAAAAGAACATTAAAGCTCGTCTCATTTTTCCAGAACACATCTTGATGATCTCGAAGACTTTATGGAAAACATTCTGTGGAAAGTTGAACTCTTTGATAGGTGTGTGTCCCATTACATCTGGCGTAAAAGTAACAGAGCATTTCAGAAAAAGAACATTATACAGTAAAATATGGTGGTGGTAGTGTGATGGTCTGGGGCTGTTTTGCTGCTTCAGGACCTGGAGGACTTGCTGTGATAAATGAAACTATGAATTCTGCTGTCTACCAAAAAATCCTGAAGGAGAATGTCCGGCCATCTGTTCGTGACCTCAAGTTGAAACGAACTTGGGTACTGCAGCAGGACAATGATCCAAAACACACCAGCAAGTCCACCCCTGAATGGCTGAGGAAAAACAAAATGAAGACTTTGGAGTGGCCTAGTCAAAGTCCTGACCTGAATCCTATTGAGATGCTGTGGCATGACATTAAAAAGGCCGTTCATGCTTGAAAACCCTCCAATGTGGCTGAATTACAACAATTCTGCAAAGATGAGTGGCCAAAATTCCTCCACAAAGCTGTAGAAGACTCATTGCAAGTTATGGCAAACGTTTGGTTGCAGTTGTTGCTGCTAAGGGGCGGCAACCAGTTATTAGGTTTAGGGGACAATCCACTTTTTACAAGGGCCTTGGAGGTTTGGATTTTTTTTCTCCCTTAATAATAAACACCTTCATTTAAAAAACTGCTTTTGTGTTGGTCTTTGGACTAATATTTAAGATTGGTTTTGATGTTCCGAAAAATTAAGTGTGGACAAACACAGCAAAAAAACATGAACAGTTATAATCCAATTAAACAGACAGTTTAATTGGATTATAACAATCCTTGGTGCGTTATTGTTCTTGTCAATGTGTACTTTAACTGTCAGCTCAATTCTAAGTCGCTCTGGATAATGCAGTCTGCTCAGTAATGTGAAGTTCAATGCGGCTGTTCATCCTCAGTTACCAACTGTAAATGTTTTTAACACATACCGATGTTTGTTCTGCATCTTTCACGACACAGAACGTGGAAAAACCTTCCCTCAATGTCTATATGGAGAAAAACAGAACCATAAAGCAGCGGCCGCAAAGGGTTTACACCAGGCACGTAAAGAAACCTTTGTGCAGTTCCCATTCCATCTAAAGCTATTGTGTGCCTCTCTCCATCTTCCCCTTTATTACAGCCAGAAAAACCATCAATCGAGCTGCTGCTTTACAGATGCCACAATAGAGTCTATTCATAAAGTCAGCGGGTTATTTAGTGAACAGTGACAGAGGCGGCTGTGCCAGAGGAACTCGGCAACATGCTGTCCACTTCCACACTGTTCCCACTGACGTACGACACCACTGCAGACACTACAGTGTATATGCATTGGATTATAGGACAGAACTGACATCAGAATCACACTTTGGGGAAAACAAGAGTATCGGTATAAACACTGTAGCAAATCGATAGTGCCAAAGAGAACCAAGAACCAAAATCTACTCATTGATCAGCTTCGGAAATATTGGCACCCGAGGTATAGACTGTATGAAGGTTATACAGTGGATTTGTGCTTAAGCAGCTTGAACCACTTCAGTTCAAATTCCACTACACATCTCCAAAATGCACGTCGGGGCTTTTTCGCATCACGACACATCGATACAGCCCTACCCCTTATTACTCTGTATTACAGATTACACAACACAAACACAAAATAAAGTACAAAACACAACATGAGAAGGAAACGAGTCCTTGAGCATACAGTTCTTTTATTGTAAATGACTTTGATACATTGGACTTTGCACTGCAAGTCTCACGTCAAGATACATAATCATATATATTTAACTTATTGGTTCGTAGTCTTCTCTTTTGCTTACCTCAGGGTTTCTGTTTAACAATTCACAACAATAACACAAAAACCACTCACATTCTGAAGAGCGAGTGTTACACTGGTACAATAGTGATACCTAGCTGCCAAAACTCATGTAGCAGCCATATGTTGAGCCCAGAACCCTTTTTTTATTTAGGAGACAACTACAAAAATAAGGAGACACTGTTTGGTCAGAGAATTTGTGCGCCCGATGGTGGACGCCCGTCGCTCAAACCCTGAGCTAAGCAAAGTCGTCGAGCTGAGTGGAACACTGCGCTTCTGGCTCCTCCTCCTGCACCCCTCTCGCAATCTCTCTCTCTCAAAACTTTCTTTTACTTTTACATCATACCAGAGCTTCTCTCACCTCCTCAAACTTGTTACATGGGATTAAGAACCCTCTAACATACCTTTTAAACCCACCTGACTCCCTGTGTTCCGACTTTCTATTAACGCCATCATTGGCGAGTGTGTGCGCCAAGTCTAACACTTCTGCAAGACATTCTGTCACACTGCCATTACTTTCCTCCCATAGGGCCACATCAACACTGAAACACAGACACACACATCCACATAAACACAGAGATATACACACATGCACTGAGCTTTCTGGTTCTGCTCAGATCAGGTACAGGATGAAGAGTATGGAGGCAAATTAGTGCCAAAACCTCACAAGTATTGTCCCCCCCCCATATTTCTGTCCCCAATTCCAGCACCTATATAGGAAAACACAAGGCGCAGACGTGAGCGCGATCTGGACGGAATGCCAGTCCATCACAGGGCAGCTTCCCCTCCCTCAGACATGGTTATTAGAAAATAGACACTGCTTTTCAAGGGCAAAACCCGGTCCTGTTTGTGCCAACGACAAACATATAGTGGAACAACTCCCCCTATAGGCCAAATGTTTCATATATCATATTTAGTGTCAAAATATTAAAATATTTTATCATATTAAATGGCACCAAGTTTATCGCTTTAACCGGAATGAATGGCATTTTTGCGTGCTTTGAAAGTGCTCACTTTAATACTATAAACTCAACGTGACGTCTTGATGATCTATCGGTTAATACTTTCTAAATTGCATTGCAGTTTTGATTTGCAGCGATCTGAGCGCTGCCAGCAGTCCCATAGTGCCACCTACTGCTGAGGAGGCATTAGTCACCCATTTGTGAGAAAAACTTGATAGATGTTAAAGTCGCATGATTCATGTTATCAGTATAGCGAAACTTTTTATTTTACTTATTAAAGTGTTTATATGAGGTGGCACAAGCCCTGCAAAGGACTAGTGTCCAGACCACGATGCCCTAACTAACGCCCCAAGACTTACATGGAATGACTGGAAAGACAGAAATGTGTAGTCCTGAACACTGAGCATGCCCGTGTTTGTAAACTGTTTTAAGCTAGCTTCTGGCCGAACCGTCTCCATACTCGGCCAGAGCGCAACTTCCACTCCAGCAAACGTCCAAAACGTCTCTGCAAAACCAGCTGCTAAAATTCATTCGTTCTGTTTTTTTGGTTTATAACATCGTCTCGTCTCCAAAGGCAACAATCTGCTTCAGACGTGTCTGTATATAAAAATATATATTTATACATGAATATTTGTGTATATTAAAAAAAAACAGCTGAGCACTGGGATATAAATAAAAAAGTGAAATTTCACACATTTCACATTCTTAAAAAGAATTTGGTAAAACAATTTGGTACATAGAACATTCATGTTACAAAAGTGCATCCGATTGAAAACACCGCCACACGACCTTAAGGCTTTCATACGACAAATCTGGCACCGCGTTATATCTTTATATCTTTATATTCCTTCCACGTTCTTTGGCTTATTCTGCTTTGTTCAGCATTACAGCTGCTCTCTTAAGACGTTCTTATCACTACGTAACTCCAACCGGCGTTAAAACACTAGTAAGAGCCAGGACATGATGAACTTTCAGAGGCAGAATTGCTAACACCTGTGAAAACTGCGACAGATCGAGAACGTGAGAGTGAGTTAGGCCAAAACTCTTAGTTGTTTTAGCAATGCTATACTGACCAACATATTGTTGATGACTGGACCCAAAACTTCAAACTTGGACTCCATAATCGTCTTTTCCACTGATCTTCATTCTCATATTTATGAGCATTAGCATATCTTACCACTTTCACCCTGTTCCCCTTCTAAAAAGTGGTTTCTTGGCTGCTACCCTTTCCTGATCAAGCTCCTTCAGACTGTAGAAGCCCCCAGATGCTACAAATACTTCCCATTGTAGCCTATAGACGTTTTTCAATACTGCACACAAATGTATGTATTTTCTGGTTGGATTCTAATAAAGATACTAGAAATAATAATACATACTCATTCTAGCACTGCTACAATGGTGCAAGACCTTTTTACTATATATAAAATTTATCTAGAGTAATAGTAATCTATACATAACCTACAGTGCACTGAAAAGGTATGGTGGCTGTTTTTGAATTTGTTTTTTTGTTGGACTTTGAATAACACCGGTCATATTATAATATATCGTGATATTATGACACACTGCCTGACCAAAAAAAGGTCACACTAATATTTTGTCGGACCGCTGTTAGCTTTGATTACTTCACGCGTTCGCAGTGGCATCGTTTCCACAAGCTTCTGCAATGTCACAACTTTTATTTCTGTCCAGAGCTGCATTCATTTCTCCCCCAAGATCTTGTATTGATGATGGCAGATTTGATCCACTGTGCAAAGTCTCCTCCAGCACATCCCAAAGATTCAATGGGGTTCACCTCTGGACTCTGTGGTGGACAATCCATGTGTGGAAATGGTGGCTCATGCTCCCTGAACCACTCTTTCACAATCTGACCCTCTGAAACAGCAGTCATTATCCAATGGGAGGCTCTTCTGTTAACTATTTGCTTAGTTAAATCCAGGTAGTGACCCTTTTTTTTGGCCGGGCAGCGTATTATAATAGAAAAGCTGCTCAGCATTCAGTCTGCTCCTGCTCATGCTGCGTGTGTTTAATAAAACTTTATAAACCTTTCTGTACCAGAGCTGTACTACAACAGCTAATGTAATCTGGATACAAGATCATATATGGATTAAATAATGGCCTTAATA
This sequence comes from Ancistrus triradiatus, assembly GCA_025084515.1. Lineage (NCBI taxonomy): Eukaryota > Metazoa > Chordata > Actinopteri > Siluriformes > Loricariidae > Ancistrus > Ancistrus triradiatus. The sequence continues at coordinate 28,212 of JAJAGP010002793.1, forward strand.
ATAAGGGTAATAACCTTACAGGCGCCCAGACTTGCGCCATAAAAACAGTCAGTTTTACTAACTGGACACGTGTCCGTAGTGGAATTACTTCTCACAGACATGTTGCTCATCATTAATGCCAACCAGCCAGTGTATCGTGATAGCTAAGCGACTACATTTGTGTGTCCAAAGCAATGACGGAGTGTTTGTTTTGGCAGAATGACATTCCTAAGCCTATAAAAAAACCTCGGGAACGATGAGAGCCTTTGTTCCGCTCATCCCTCAGAACAGTGACGTGATGATATGCAGGACTCTCAAATACCTGTGAGAGAGAATTTCCATTCTTGTTAGCAACATTGCCTCAAAAAGTGCATCACGGCCTTGTGCCCTCTATGGGGGCAAAGTAGGAAGAAGTATGTAAACACAGCATATTGTGGAACTACATCTACAGTACATCTGCAGTACAAACCCTGTCACGAGTTCGACTACAAGTTAACAAGAAGCTGAAAACGAATACCAGAGAAAACCAGAGGCTGATCCCGTCAGAAACTCCGACGCGCCAAACCGAGAGCAGGAAGCTCCTGAACAAACTCATCCGACGTCTCCAACTGGGCCAGTCAGCAAGTCGAACGTCCAGCTCTCCGGAACACGGACACAAGCACGAGTCTGCACTACACACTGCACTAACCTCCAAGTCTAGCAGCTCGGTTTTAAAGGCACAGGCGGTAACGGCAGCTCTCTCTGGAAGACGCCCAGTGGCACTCCTGTGACGCCCCCTGCTGTGATACAATGAGCCATGCAGGTCTGGAGATGGAGTGTAGATCTCCTTCAGAATCCTGGGCCTCGTGACCGCCCGATCCGCAGGCAAGCATTCGCACAGGTCCGGGGGTCCGCCGCCTGTTTGATTTTGGGTAAGCGGCTTCAACAGAGAGATCTGCGAGAACGGGTGCCTGAGCAGTTCCTCCGCGCTCGGCCTGTGCTTGGCCTCCACAAAGATGCGCCGGACAAAGTCCCTCGTCTGCTCCGAGATGTGAGACGGAAGCGCCGGGTTTGTGGGCTGCGTGGCGATTTTAAAGATGGCAGCCATGGCTTCGTATTCGGCCCAGGGCGGCTTCTCCGTCAGCATCTCCACCACGGTGCAGCCCAGGCTCCTATGGAAAACAGCACGCCGATTTATCCACGGCTTTCTTTTGGCACAAATAACTTCTGGCTGTATTCTAATAAAGAGGCTGAGAAAGAATGAACTAACCCTAACTCTATGATCAGTATACCAATGCTAATACGATTCTATATCTAATCTGATGGTGACCTAAGACTTTTGCACAGTAGTGTAAATGTTATATTTCATCCCATATTATCTCAGCGAGCCCGGACACCCTGTGTGACGATTTTGGGGATTACACAAACATTTCACAACAAAAAAAAAAAAAACAGGAGTGAAAAAAAAAAAAAAAAGTGAAAAAAAGCACTCATTTGTGACTTTTCCCTGCTTTTCCCTATTAAAGCCCCAGGGTCAGGGGGTTTACAGATCTACCAGCGCCACGCCAGACTGTCCCCCCCCCCAAATGGCATGGCTGCTAGGCCGCCTGTGCAGGAAATGTTTTTGGTGGGAAAACTTCCCCCCGGCCAGAGCTGTTGACAATTAAAGTGTGTTGGTTGCTGGCTGTGGCCACTGAACCCTGACAGTGCAGAAACCAGTGTACGGGAGTGTTTCAGAGCTTGTGTGTATACATGTGTTGTTATATATATTATGTGTATATATAAATATATATGTGTGTATGTGTTTGTGTGTGTGTGTGTGTGTGTGTACCAGACGCAGGACCCAAAGGGATGACCTCGATTTTAAACTGCCCCACGAAAGGGGCTCCTGGGGGCTCTGAGAGTTTTCGGAACCATTCCCGCACCACCTGACGCCCGGCGAATTTCCCTTCCCTCCTCCTCGTCTAACCGAGGCACCGGGCCACTCAGAGCGGCGTCTTCATGACGGGGGGGGACAGGTGTACGCTCCTCCTCTACAGTAAAGCCCAAAAGTTAATGTGGAAAAAAATGTTGCTTCTGTATTTAAATTTCCCACCCTCAAAAATTAGCTCAGCGTCCCCCCATTTCCTCTTTCGGCATCTTTATGTTGGGTTGGTTAAATATTGTATTCGGAACTTTTTTGGATTCCCTAAAACATTCCTGACACAGCCCACGTTTCATTTCGGTTCTCTCACAGTTTTCCATTCAAGTTTTCACAAGCAGTCTTCTGTACGTAGGCTACAATCCGATCTAAGTCCCCCTAAACCACGTTTACACCTAGCGTTTATCAGGTTGCATCAAAGCCCCACGCTTACAGAGATTGCTTTTAGTGGAACCATATTTTTAGACGGGAGCCCATTTGAATTCTTGCAGATGGAACAATTTTAGGACTTCAGCCAGGGCTTAAAAAACAAAAAACCTTAAAACCCAAAAAAACTTTCTCTCACTTTTAAAAAAATCTATTTATTTAGGTTCCATTTGGATGGTCTGGACCAGTTTTACTGGCTGTTAAAAAAAAAAACCCTCCCACTGTTTCTTGGTTGATACCATGTAACATTTCCTTATTGCTTAATTTCACCTCAAGTTTAAGTTTCCTAAACAATGGTATAGGGGAGGGAGAGGAGGGGGAAGTGGGGTAAAAGAAGACCTGAGACCTAAATTGTGGGGGGGTGCCTAAAATCCTTTGTGCACCAATGAAGGAACACGTATACAACACCACACCGAAACAAACGGGACAAAAAAAACACGAAAACGGACGGGGGCATGGTGGGTGTAACACAAAAAGAATAGGAACAATCTTGAAGCTGTCAGAGATGAGTGTGTTGTGTCTAGCCGAGGGAGGAAGAAAGAGAGTGGAGGGAATTACGAGCTGTTACCTGCATGTAATATGACACTGTGAGTCTGTGATCCTGTGTGACATTTTGTTTTGCTGTCAACAATACACACCTTTATAACCAAAGAAAAAAATTCAATCGTGCGAGCTGCTCTACCTCAACAACATATACACGGTTGCGCGGAGTGGAATAACGCGTACCACCTGGCGGGGATACAAACAAAATCTTTATGCTGTACTCTGTTGTTTTTCTTTTTGGTTTTACTTCACACAAATGCCGTCACAATCTGGTCCCCCCCTAACATATCGAGGCCACCAAGTCGAGGCAAAATACATGGATCACGCACAGAATAGAATATTTCTACACCAATGGAGGTCAAACCCTCGAGTGTCTTCATCATTCGGACAACCACAGATACTAGTATCACACTTCGATACTATCATTGGTGTGTGCAAAAAAGTCACACAAGGGCCCGTGTGTCCGGAGTCCGAGCGTAATCTAATTAACGGATGTCATCCTTATGTGGAAGCTATCCGCTGGATTTGTATTTAGAGCGCCGCGTGCACCGTCAGGGAACCCTGTCTGTCTCGCACTTAGTGGGAAGTACACCTCATGGGGGCACATCTAACCCCAGTATGGCGTTTCCCCCCGAATGAGAACCCTGACCCTGTCCTGGGATTCAGAACCCAGGACCGACCATGCCCACACTATCGTGGTGACGCGGTACTGGCAGAAAAGTGGTCCGCTGTCACTAGGGCGTTTACGCCTGGGCCCCCGAACACGGTGCTCCCCCGAGCCCTTAGGCGTTTTGGGCTGGACACCGATCCGGTCCCCGAAGGCCTTTTGGTGGGCCCCGCCGAAATCCCCAAGGGATTGCGTTGGGCAGTCCTGAAAACCTGAATCAAACACAAGCCTGAAAACCACAAAAAAAACTGCATTTTGGTGTGTTTATGGTGGTTTTTTTAGTTTTACATGTATTCTTAGCGCAAATAAGTTCTCCATGGGTTCCCTAAAAAAAACGTTCGTTTTTATAAGAGCCAACTGAAAGGGGGGAAATTCCTTAAAGAAGGAAAACCACAGACTCGGAGTTCACCAATAGAGTAAGTGTTTTGGGCTTTGACTTTTGTCACTTTCAATCCATTTAACTCACTTCTCTTGGACATGAGATCTTTCATTTCATCAACATTTTATTACAGAACCAAGCTGTGTGTTAATGATTCTGGTCGGAACACTCTAGGTTAAATGCGAGTGCTTTAAAAAACAGTACCTGATCACAGGCTCTGGCTCTTACCAAACAAACTAAACTCCTCAGTTCGTGTTACATGTAACTCATGATTGGATTTCCTGAACATATCCCTGTCAGAATCAGGGAGCTCCTGTTACAACCAACTCCATGAATGTGCCTTATACAGGCTGGATTTTTCTGAGGGTCTGGACCCAACAGTGGCAGCTTCGGCAGAGGTGGGATTTCATTTGGTCCAACAGCCCAGTACCCGCCGTACCTTTGATGTCTCTGTGGACGATTTTTCATGTTGCTATGTAGGTAGGAACCATGCCCTCCAGGATCTGCCTCGTGTTACTTTCGGGTCCACGTTCTCCGTCAGGGCTCCGTAAGGCCTTCAAAAAAAAAGGTCCTTTCACCGAGCATCCTAGAAGAAAAACACACAAAAGATGATTACAGGACCAAAACGTGCCGTCTGTGAAAGTTGAAAGCCATCCCGCAGACTGAATCCACCCTGACTTCTAATGGGGTATTCTGGGGACATAGTACTTTCCAATAACTCTTCATTTTACTAGGACAAGAGAATGAACCTTCTAGTAACATTTACAGCAGGTGCTCTTATCCAAAGAACCAATCAATCCTACAAGTTGCAAACCAAAACAAGGTGGCACCACAAAAAAAAGGAACTGCGAGTTAAGGGGGGCGAGTTTTCTGAGGACTTTCAACCATATGGTAATAGTCTAGTTTTTCAAGGTGGGGAAAAAAAAAAAAAAACAAGGCAACAAAAAAAAACAGAAATGTGTATTAAGGGAACGGGGGGGGGGGGAACACAACCACCCCCCGGGCATTTTTGTACTCATGAAGATGGGGTGGTTTTCTTCTTCATTGAGCAGTCTTCGGGGAGGCAAGCAAAAACAAAACCCAGGTAGGTTGAGTGTTTTTTTTTTTTTATTGTTTTTATTTTGTGATTTTTTTTTTTTTTATTTTTGGTCTTTCTCATTTAAGGTCCTTGAAGCAGCCGTAGTACTGCACGATTGCCGCTCATGGTGGCATTTTCTTCAGCCAAGCTGGATCTCACACTCCAGAGTTGCTAACCCTCCTGCAGAAAAACAGGAAAAAAAAAAAAAAACAGCAGAACGTTTTAGAGACATTTAGAGGACGGTCACACTACTTATTTGTACCTGCGCCTGTAAAAAAAATGGTTTGTCCATAAGTGTATGTAAAAAACCGTTCCTATTGGAAAGTAGTAGTACTCCTTTGTACTGCTCTAATCTCTAAAAAAAAAAAAAAAAAAAACTATATAAACCAAAAAAAATGGTTTTTCATATTTCCAACTCAGGGTTCTGTTTTCCCATCTGGCCGATCTTCTGTGTTGTTCCAGTGCTTTTGGCTTCCTCAAAAACAAAAAGTATCAGTCGGTTCCCAAATCTCAAATTTTTTTGGCGAAATCTCCGAATGTAGATGTTTGCAACGCAGTCTTTTCTTGTGGAAATATCTTTGCCTTTACCTTACAGAAGCATAAAAAGGGGGGGGGGGGGGGGGGGACTACGTGACTAATGTCCTGGTCCAGAGTTCCATTTCGATCGACGTCCTGTTTATAATATGATATAAAATTCGTTTTTTAAAGTATTCCACATTTCCACCATTGGACCGTAATTCGTTTTCAAAGCCACAGTCAGGCTATGGGCTTCGGCCTCCTGGAAGGGGGGGGAACACCAAATGGTGGACACAAGAAATCTTCTCAAGACAACTCTTTGGAAAGAAATCCTGATTGACGTTTGAATATTTCATGTCTGAAATGTTCAAATCCCCTACTTTTTTCGAACTCTGGATCCCAACCCCCTTCCCCCAAACGCATGGACTCGCAGATACAGGAAGTGACAGCGCATGTTTTTGCAGTGGCAGACAGGAAAAGATTGAAGAGCGTGAGGGGGAAATGAGCCGGAGAGTGGCACGGCGAGAGCAAACCAGACAGAACAAAGAACAGGAGGAGGGAAAAAGAAGGATTCGTACGAGCAGGACGTTTCAAACGCTTTCATTCCTCACACTGACCTCATGGGGACATTTTGGAAAACAATGCCTCCCAGGCTTTAGGACTAGCAGACAAGTGTGTGTGTGTGTGGGTTTGGGGGCACCTTGCTGGTCTCAGGGCTTGCCGGGTCGAACTGGACCTGTTTGGCTGCCAGTTCCCGCCCCGTGTCCACGTCATAGCAGAGATAAACCCGTCCGAATGCACCCTGACCCAGAAGCTTCCCTCTCCGCCATGTCACCGGTGCTGTGGGGGCTGAAATACACACACACACACACACACATCCCACATCATAACTAAATGTTATTCTGTTAACAGCAACTAATTAAGCCTGACATTTCAGCCAGATAATCATTAACAAGCCAACTAGGCTATTAGATCTTTAAATTACAAAGCAGATACCAAAGAGTCATTTTCACTAGAGCTGTCAAAGTTCTATCGATTATTTTGCTGCTGTTAATCACATTTGTTCAGTAATATACTATAACCCTTTACTTTTGTTACAGCTTCGTGTTACACAGTGAGGTACAAATAACTAAAATCAAATATTTAAAAAGCACTGTTATACCCTTATCAGTACCGGAAGAAAAAAGCTGCAGCTTGTTTCTGATAAAGTGCCTGATTAGATGAAAATTGTGTATTAAAAAGGTCCTGGGAATCACTGTTGTTTCTTTATTTGTAATATATAAATTATAAATAAATAATAAGTTGTTACAAAGTAGAGCTGCACTGAAATTTCAGCCATTGAACATCTCTGACCAAAAATGGTGCTTTCGGTTTTTAGCCAAAAGAGAGAAAAAAGTCCAAATATTTGTCCGGCTGGGCCAGAAAGCAGAAACGAGAGCAGCTCTCATAAGCTTAGAGAACAAAGCTTTGAATTCAGAGCACAAACAGGCGTGTGGAATGGCGGCACCATCTCCAGAGGCGTTACACCAGTGACCTGCGGTTACAGCTCAGCTCAGGAATCAGTAAGAAAAATATTTCTTGGTACACGTCACTGAAAAAAGCTTGATTAAATAAAAGCTTGGATAAAAAACACAAACAAACCTTTCAGATGATCAGTTCAGTGTGCTTACAATTACATTTTTGGTCCGAGATTTTATATTCCAGTGCAATACTAATGAAATGGTGATAAATGCATTCGGTTGAAGATCCTAATGCCCACTAACCTAACGACCTAACGATCCTAATGACCAAGGCGTTTCCTCACTACATTTCCCAGCATTCATCACTCCCATTACGTGACTCCCTACATCGCACGCTGCTGATTTCCTGCTCCGACTGTGACTGTGAATAAAATACTGATTGGTCACTGTCCAAAAAACAGCGTTTGGTGTGGAAGATACCTTCATTCATTCATTCATTTCCTAGCATGCAGACAAACGCCGGCCTTCAGCTGGTGGAACATCTGATTGGATCACTGATTAAAGGTTAATGATTCATGCAGGATGATTCTCTTACACTTGTGAGGCAGTGGGCGGTCTTTGGGTCGGAGCCTCGCGTGGGCGTCGACCAGCTGCCAGCTGCCGAGACTCTCCTCGCTGCCGTTGAGGGAGCGCCGCGACGGCACCAGCGTGAACAGGTTACCCTGGGGGCGCCGGATCCGAGGGAAGGTGCGCCGACCTGAACATGGCACCGATTACAATTACAATGACATACTTCGCACATCGAGTCCATTCCTGATCAGCCAATCAGCAGGCAAGCATTCTGTGTCTGTGATCCCTCACGGAGGCCACTTTGGTTCGACTTGTGCCTATGCAGTGTCAGCAGCTCACCCTCACTGTGGTCCTTGTGGTGCAGAGAGACGTGGTACCTCCGGGGGTACGTCCCTCCTTTCCCCACAATCTTATCATAGGCGTGGTTTTCTCTGTCTGAGGAGTTCAACCAGGAGAATCACATGAGCAACAGAACCCCATTCCAAACTGATCAAACCAAAAACAAGTCACATATATTACATAGCGTACGGTATATTTCCCACATCATGCATGCAAATCAGATGAGGTAATTAATGAATATTTTTATTTGATCGAATATGAAATGTTTGTTTGTTAATTCATGCTCATTAGATAACACACGGTACGTTTCTTGGATGCACATTAGATGTTGGTAGAGGTTTTAAAGAGGTTTTTCCACACACACCTGCACAGTCCTGTCTGTTATCTGGATAACTTCTGGCTCTGTGCATGCGGGACTTCCTAAGTGAGGGGCTAGGGAAGGAAAAGAACAGCACAGGTACATTTAACTTTCGTTAAACACAACCCAACTTGCGTCTCAGCAAAAGAAAGTCAGTGAACGGAGGCTTTAGGTGCAGACGACCGACAGAAACATTCATTTCGCTTCGACGAGGCTAAAGTTGGCTTCTTATCGGAGTTTCCCCTTCCTCCTAAAATTGTGCAGCAAACCAACTTCAGCCTCGTTTTCATTCTTCTAACCGCGTCTAAGTAAACGGATGACGCGAGATCATTTACTAACCTGCATTACCACTAGATCTGAGGAAACAAAGGCCATTAATAAATCAGTGGCAGATACAGCTTTCACTTTCCCTTTGGAATAATGACTTCCTGTGCTGCTGCAGGGCTCAGGATTCAAAATCACATGAATTCCTTGATCCTATGAACACGGGCACGATACTCAGTGTACTTTTAAACAAACCATTCACCGGAACAGCCAACACTGCTGAGCATATCAACTAAAAGGCCACTTAACGAGAACCTGCCGTTAACTCAATGAAATCTAAAGATGGCAAATCTGGTTACTTTTCCCAAATGTTGCTCTTAGAGTCCTTTTGACCTCCCCAGACACAGCTACTGTTCGATCTGGATTGGGGCGTGTGATGCGGCAGATGTTCTGACCTGTCCGAGTTGCTGTCGAGCGACTGGCAGCTCCCTGATATGGAGTTTTCGGCACTGCTCCATGGATCCAGCACCTAAAACCAGAAGGAGCATGTTTTATGTTCAGGTGTGTCCTGTGCACCTGGTTACCGATGTATGCAACGAATAAACCATGTGGCCGTGTGTGTTTGACTGCACACTCACACACTGGTCGCTGGTCTCGGGTATGAACTCGCCCTCGCTGTTAATGCTGGTGTAGGACCCCTGGCGGGCGATTCGCTGCTGACGCTCAGGGACGTAGCCGGGTGGCGGAGAGCTCCGCCCAGTGTTCTGAGAGCCTGAGAGTGGGAGGAACACAGCGCGATCACTAAGGGCATCGTCCTGCGTTGGATTCCTCGGCTTCTGACCATGTTCGCGTTCCACAATTAGGCAGACGTCCCGGCTCTATACATAGTCTTCTGGGACCGGATTCATAATGTGTCTTCTTCTTCTTAATTGTGAGTTTTTTCTTAACTTCACTCAAGAGAAAAGTGACGAAACATGGCTAATAAATGGAAAAGTACATATCTTCTTAAGAATTATTTTATCTTCGCTCTTTTCTGAAAACGTTATATCTTTAAATGTTTTCTTAATCGGACAATAGCCTCACTACTTGACGAGGTAAACATCGAAATTAGGCACCGCCTCAGCTACTCATGCCCATCCTCATCTCTTGCCTTCTGCTGTCACCCCACAATTATTGGATTTTCCAAGAACTATTTCTTGTTTGCTAATTTTTTTTGTGTGGGACTTTTTTTGACCAGGCAGTGCATTCGAGTTTAAAGGCCTTTTCACACCGAAAAAAGGCACGTCATGTTTTGAGAAAAAAAAAAAACACACATCTATTAAGGCTGTCTTCACACCGAGTCTGAAACTGACCGACTGCAAAGCTGCGTAACATGTTTAATCGGAGCCTGTTCTAACTTCTGCATTAAAATCAGGCTGACCAATCAGAGCTCATCAAGAGCTTATAGAACGAGCAACAGGCTGCCTCTAAATCCATGGATATTAAAGAAAAGATCTGGTGGAATCGTAGCAATAAGTCTCACAGGGACTGGATGGAACCGTTTGATTATGTATCTAAGTGCATTCTAGTCTGTTCATGCCCACAAAATCCACAAACTAGGGCTTTCTGCGCTCATCTTCGCTTGTTTCTATGTTTTTTTAAGTTGACGATGTAAAAAAGACACCGAAATCTCCGTGACCCATTAAGAGAAGGGAAATTAAAGAAAGTAAAAGCAGACAGCGAGTTTTCAGAAAGTTTAGGTCCCGCTACGTTAAAAATCGCATCTGTTTTTCGGTGCATAAAGGCTTAACATAAGACGGTTGATAAACTGACAGAAGACACAGACCTGCTTCTGAGGCGTGTGAAAGCGAACCACACAGGCATGCAGCTTAATAGAAGAACGCTGCTGGGTTAACCTTAAAAGCCATGTTTGCAGACACTTGATGCAGGCCAGATGAAGTATGATGTAACAATCGTGTGTTCGGTGTAAGAGCTGAAACTCTGAGAACAAAGCAGTGGGAAACAAACCTGCTGGGATCGAATCAGAGCTCAGTCATGTTCGATTTCAGCCAGAGCCTGAATCATTAGACTCAGAGATAAACACTGTGGCTGCTGCAGACCAGCAGCTCCTAACAAGACCTGTGTTTCTTCCCTGAGCTGAACGACACACACACACACACACACACACGCATGCACACAGACTGAGCCACTGGCCCAGAACTCTAATAGTGTCTCCCAATCTGATTGGCTGGATGCCAGCAGGGCATTGTGCAGCAGCTAGTGGTGGTGGACAGGAAAAGGAAGAGGACACACTGCTCACGGAGGAAGTCAGAGCAACAACGGGGAGAGAGAGAGAGAGAGGGAGAGAGAGAGAGAGAGAGAGAGGGGAAGGAGCGAGAGAAGGAGAAAACATAGAGGAGAAAGAGAAAGGCAAGAGAAAACACAATAAACAGAGGAAGAAAGAGAAAGCGTGACGTTTCTGTAGAGAATAAAAGAACCTAAAGGAACATGCAGAGCTGTGCGCCAGCCAAGGATCAGAAACAAAGTCTTTACACAACATCCGAGAGTAACGCAAGGCACCTTGAGCATCTTCCTGTTCCCCTAATTCCTCGTTAGAGCTTCCCTTTCGTGGTTTGCCGCTCGAGTCCGTGAGCTGTTGTGTAAACAGTCGATTCAAAAGCAGCGCAGCAGAATTCAGCTTATATACAATCGTCCCTCGCAAGTGGAACCAGGATAAAGGATCACAATACTACCACAATACTCTCTCTCACACACACACACACACACATGCACACGCACACAGCTGAATTTACCATAGCACTGTCACACACACACACAATACTGAATTTACCACAACACTGGATTTACCACAGGACTATCACACACTACATTCAGCACACTCCCATCACACACTCGTAGTACTGAATTTACCGTAACACTGTCACACACGTGCATCTTTGCATGAGACTGTAAATTAAGCAATGCTGGATTTTATGTGCTAAATAAAAATCTTAAAACAGAGTTACACATGCATACAGTTCCTACTTCCCTTATACTGTTCCTGTTTGCCTTTATACATGTGGTGTTGAAAGACCATCTGTGTGTGTGTGTGTGTGTGTGTGTGCGCGTGTGCTTACTGGTAGACGCGTGCCGTCCCCGGGGCTCAGAGGACTGGTAGGCCGTGCTCACATCCCCTGTGGACTGGGAGGCTTTGATTCGAACCTGCTTGCACCCAGAGTGATGAGAGGAAACCTGCACACACACACAACTCTCATTACACACTCCATCTGAAAGGTGTGTGTGTGTGTGTGTGTGTGTGTGTGTAGAACTCACATTGCTGTGCTCCTCTGGAAGCAGCAGGATCTTGATACTCTTCATGTTAGAGCTGCGGTCCAGCAGGTCAATGGCCTTGTCCAAGTCATCCTGACCACGCAGGGGGATGGACATCTAAGCGCGAGCGTGCACACACACACACACACACACACACACACTTTCACTGAAGGGTTCTGACAACTGCCCATAGTACTCTCCATAGTATGAGATAAACATTCAGAAATTGTACAGATGCAAAATATCAAATGGCAGAGTCAGCGTTCCTAATATAGTAATGAGAGTGAGAGTGTGTGTGTGTGTGTGTGTGTGTGTACTCTGTTAATAGTTGTGTGTTTTTGAGTGTGTGCATGTCGATCTGTACCTCATTGTTCATATAGTGCAGGTCAAGTTGCTGCCCAAAGACAGTCTTGACCTTTTGCTGGATGTCCTCAAACTGCACGGGTCGGCCAAACATCAGTATCCTACACACACACACACACACACACACACACACGTTTGTCTCCTGTCCTGGTGGTGACGTTCCATTGACATAAAGTTTACTGTAGCAAATTAACACAACACCTACACCTATACAATGCCTTAAAATGCCTTTTCACACCGAGTCCGATTTTTAAGGACAAAAAACACGTAGAGTTTTAAAAAATAGCACGCATATTAACTCCGTCCTTCACACTGTGACGCTGTGTAAACTTTTTTTAATTTCTGCGGCATTCGGATGCGTTAAAATCAGGCTGACCAATCAGAGCTCGGGTGTCAGGCAGAACAGCTCATCCTGCTAGTAGCAGAGCACAAGAGCATGGATATTAAAGAAAAGATCTGGTGGAAAATAACTGAAAGGCTGGAGAGTTATGGTGTTAAACCTCGCGGTGACTGCAAGGAACTGTTTTCTTGTTTATCTAAGTGCATTCTAGTCTGTTCATGCCCACAAAAAACACAAACTAGAGCTTCCTGCACTCATCTTCGCTTGCGTTGACGATGTGAAAATGACACGGCGAGACACATGAAGAGAAGGGAAATTAAAGTGAGTTTTCCAAAAAAAGGCATCGGACTTGGTGTGAACGTCAAACTACTGTAAAAATGGCATGTTTTTTCCATGCAGAAAAATCCTACTTGGTATGAATATGCCTTAACCCTCACCCTAACCTCAGTAACCTAAAGCAAATACTGATGACTCTTTTTGTTTTTTCAATAGAAAGCAGGTTTCCCCGTGGGGACAAGCACAGGTCTGAACAAAGTAGAAAATGTCAGATCTTGGTCTCAACAATGTAAAAAAAAACATGACCGACACACATATACACAGTAGAACCTCTCAGCAGAGTTCACACAGATTTTTGTAAGCACACCTCACATAGCTGTGGTTTCTCCTGGCAACTCCACAACAACCACTGACTTTTCCATTTCCACCACCATTAAACACCGGTGTGAGAACTACGCTAGGAAATGTCTGTGTGTACAAAAGCGCATCTGTACACCGCTGGGTGTGGAATTCAGTCTGGAAAAATACAGATGAAGGCAACTTGAGCTCACAAGAGAGAGCTGTGCTCATAAGACGCCAGTTTGGCCTGTTAGGTTTACACTAACGTACTTCAGGAACATGACTGATAAAACACAGCAGGACTCAAACCAGTGTTCATAAGATTATAGTCGACTAAACCTACAGTAGCTTTAGTTGAAAAATATAAAATGTAAACATTGCCATACGTAAATGCTTTTTTAAAATGAAACATCTACATGCATGAATTGATAATAAAAGTATACACTAAAGTGGTTATTACTCAAAATGTCCACCATAGATCTGATTCACACTCGCTCTGGACATTCAGCAGATATTCTAGAATAGAATCAAGTTGGAATGAATGATATATTATAAGATCTAATTAAGATATAAGCTCAGGTCTATATGTATGCATTATAATAACAGTATTCAGTAAAAGTCGTCACCAAAACTCATCATTTCCACCAAAGATCTGCTTCAAACTCGCTGTGGACACTCAGGAGATATTGTAGAATAGAACCAAGTTAGAATAAATGATATATTATGAGCTTTATTAAACATATAAGATCAGATATGTGCTGCTCTATAGGCATTTATTCATAATTCCAGTATAAAATGGAGTTTTATTTGCATTTAGGAGCTGGTAGCTTGACTGCAGTTTCAGGATGACATGCCTGCAGATGTCGTTTAAACTTTGTAGTATTTTTATCGAAGATTTTCGCCCCACACGGTTTACAAAGAGTCTTGTTTTCCTTGATATCAAATAAGAAAAGTGTCCATATATCGACTCTCCTCTTCTCCCAGTTGTTGACGGTAATTATCGAGCCAGTTCGCTCTTCCCGGGCTCGGATAAAAAGTCTACGTCTTACCGCATTACTGACTGGATCGCTACCCGACTCATCCCGCCTTTCCACATATACTCAAGCCACGATTGGATCTTTTGCTAACTTGGCCCCACCTTCCACAAAACTAAATCAGATCTGATTGGATGTCGACTCTGCCAAACATTTTCGTCTCGTTTTGATTCGCTGACAAAAGTGTCAGTTAATTTCGTCCTAGTTTCTGTCGTATTCCATTAATATTAATTCAGTCAACCGCTCTGTCTGAAATGGTCCACTCGTTGACTCATTCACTAATCACTATATAGTGTGTTCTGTGTGGTACACTATAGCGGAGCACTGAGCCACACAAATGAGGGAATTCAGACAACACTTACTAACGCCAGAAACAAATTATCTTGACATTGCGTCACATAAATCAACCGAAACATCAACAAGCCCACCTGTGCTCTCACAAGATTTTGGAGTAATAATTTAGCGATGTTTTAGTTTAGCCCTCAAGGCTACTTGTCAAGCGTAAAACTTCACTAATACACAAATATTAAACACATTTATTGTCAACTGCTTGTTGTTTAATAGTCATTAAATAATGTTTCGTACTTATATTTGTACAAGAAAATTGTCACTCCATCCTTGCTAAGTAAAGCCGAAGAAAACCGCTATGCATCGTGGTACGTTAGTCCATAGGTAGTGTACATCGTTTATATGGGGAATTGATTTGTCCACTGAGAATTCGGACAACCCTACAAAATGGCCGACACACTAAATAGTAAATAGGGTGAGATTTCAGACACAGTCATCGTCTCGTTTTCGTTAGCAAAAAGGGTCGTTGACGAAAATCATTCGTCAAACACTGACTCGCACTCACCTTCTCTCACCACAGAACTCAAACTTTATCCTGACGTCGTCCTGGAGGGGGGAGAACACAACCAGGTGAGAAGATGCTCACACGGGGCAAACAGCAACATTTAAAGTGATATAGAGGACTGATATAGAGGTAGCTTAATGATGGTAAAGTTTCCCTTACTGTGGTGCCACCATTAAAGCCATTAAAGCCGTTCCACACCGATCGCGACGCAAAACAGTGATGCGAAAATGCTAAATATTCAGGTGTTTTTTCGCCTCAAAACTATACACACCCAACACGATGCATTTTTTTTCACTGTTCATTTTAAGTAAGTCTGTGTTCGTGTTACCTGTCTGTTAGCCGTGCTGGCAGTATTCACAGGCTTGGGCTTGGCCATGTCGTAGGCTGACATGGGTTGCCGCCTGGTCATCTGCAGGGCCACCAGGTCCTTCATAATGGAATGGAGAGCCTGTCTCTCATCTGCAGAGGGATAGAGAGAGGAAACTAAACATGTCATGCTCCAACGTTTTTGCTGCTATGACATATTTCCGTACCACATCTATCAGACAGCAGTTTTTTGACTGAGCTGCTCATTTATTTGTATAGTTCTGGTTTAATAACGCTTTTCTGCTTTGGAGAGGTTTTCCCATTTTGTCACTCGTTGTTAATTCTCTAATGTGACATTGACGCTTCCTTAGTTTAATGCTCTGTTATAACCATGAGTACAAAGATGTAGCTTCACGTAATCCCCCTTCTAGTCAGCGCCTTCTTCATTCATAGTTGAGCCCACATTAGGGAAAGCAACATGCATTATTGCAACATGTTGGAACAATAATTTCTGTTGAAATTGGGTGAAAATTCCTGCAATTTTAAAATTTCGCAATGTCAGTTTTGTCCAATATCGTGCAGTCCTACTTCAGAGTAACATTTTGCAACTCCTGTCTAATAACAGGCAAGTCCACCAACACACACATATACACACACAGCGAGCCGTCCGGCAGCGTAACTGAGCCTGCACCATGTTTGGTCCAGATCTTTCTTCTCGTCTTTAAAGGGTGAGATGGAGCCGACTTGGCTTTAGCTCACTCAGAAAAGGCAAACAGTCGCAGTGTGTAGCTTGGCCAGACATCACACACGTCCAGAGTCCGAGAGGAAAGAGAGAGCGAACAGCCTCGTGCACCATGTGCAAGCCTGTGACCTGACCTAGTATGCACAGCACATAGCACTGTGTACAGCTCTGTATTCTCTCTCTATAATCTCAGCATTATGGAGTCCCTCATTTTTAAAATAAAACTAAATATACACTTTTGCGCCAGTGGATCTACTGCGCTGTTTTCCCATAATTCACACAGTCACATACCTGTGCACAGGTAGCAATCCGTGGTAATCATTAACCAGCCCCTTAAGCATGCTATTCAACTCAGGAATCACAGGACTCTAATTCTAGTCTGTAAGACTTACTCATTTTTGCGATCCGCGTCCTCTTCTGTATTCAGATCGGGAGTCTTCACACACTCGACTGTCTACAACCAGCCATCAACAGCCTGAGAACAAGACACAGGTGTGAGATAGCACACTAGATTTATATACCAGTCGTCAGTGTTTTATGGTACGACTGAAGTATTTACAACAGTTTTGCCGCTCCAGTGAGGTAAATTAACACGGCTATTACATTGCGATCGGGGCTTGCATGCTGCAGCAAATCCTGTCTTATCATTATCCTCGGAGCAGACATCAGGCAGACACTACTTTCCAATAAATGTATCATTTTGTAAGGATGATCCATCACAAGCTTTGTTACAGATATACCTTCCAGTCCAGAAAAGCAATCGTACCGGGTTTGTTATATTTCAAGTGCTAAAGTCTTAGGCCAACGTTAGGTTATATATACCATTGTGTTAGCAATGGTATGATCACCATATATAATTATTTCTCATTGTCTTTATTAGAAAACAAACAGAAAATAAAGTAAATGTGTATGCAGTGTTAAAAACCAAACAAGAAAATCAGCTTCTATAGGCTACAATGTAGTACAAAATACACTAAATACGATTTATTTAGATTCTGTTTATTTAAATATAAATGTATTCATTAGACATCTTACTTCAATTCTCACATACATCATCTAAGTCGAACAGGTCCCTTTTTGAGTCTTGGTCCTCCCTTAGAACGTTTTGGGAGTTTTCCTTGCCATTGCCAGAAGTTAAAATGAAATTGTAAAGCTGCTTTGAGACAACTGAATCAAGATCTTCTGCCTTGTGCAGGTTTGGTGGTGCTAAATGTTGATGTGTCCTGTCCATCAAAGCACCTTTCTTATTGAAATCAACAATGTTCATGAACACAGCCAGGAAACTACTGCGTCATTAGGACCCGAGATTTGCTTGACTAACAATGAGTGTGTTTACATGCACTTAATAATCCGATCATAGTGGGATTTCGGCAATTATCTGATTATTCAAATGGTCCTGTAAACAGCATCCTCTGATCTAGAAATCAGATTAAGAAATCCAATAAAGAGAGCTGGATTTTATTCCAGTAATGGAATTACTCAGAGCATGTATCCATACTACGATTTCTATCGGTTTCTGAGTCTGCGCATGTTGCGCGAGCCTAAATTGACACGGGTGCCAGGTCCTATTATAAAGACTTGGCTTTATTTGGCCTCTTTCTTCCATTGACTGTGACTTTTTTTTCTCTTGTGGGATCTGCCAACTCCAGAACGCGCCATGGAATTAAAGGCAGTGCAACAGCCCATTGGATACTTTGGTGGGAGACTCTGAAACGCAGTGCATACTCGAGAAAACGAAATTTGATTATTTAATCTTAAATTGTGTGAAGTTTAGTTTGATTGCAAAGTAGAAATTCTGATCAGCAGAGTAGAGGTTTCTGATTACCCAAGTGCATGTAAACTCAGATTACAGACAAAAATCTGATTTTCTGCATGCATTGAGTTGCATGTAAACACACTCGGTGGAGTGAGTGTGTAATGAATAACCAAAAAAAAACAACAGGATTGGCTAGCTTCAATAATGAATCATTCCCTAATAAGTTCATCTGATTAAGTCAAGGTGAAATAATTCTGGAACTATGTGAGCTGATATTCCACAAAGATGGCTATTAGATCAAAACTGCGCGCCCCGCATTTTGACTCATGAGTCATATCAGTCGCAATGTCAAGACCCTCTGGAAGAAAAGGGCAGCCAAGTCCTGGCTAATCTCCACTCACTCATCACTCACTCATTCACTCACTCACACACACCCACACACACACACACCCACACCACCACACACACACCACCCACACACACACACACCTTGAGGAGTATGCTAAGTTTTGAAAGTCCACTGAGCATTTTATCCAAGTTACTCATCCAGCGAATGCATGCAGCATGTGGAAAGATTCAAAGAAAAAGCAGAAAACATTTGCATGTGTCAAGTTTTCCGTGACTGTACTGGGGTGTAGCAGGACTGAGAATGCGGGGCTGCCTGCATGTGTGTGAGGGACGGTCAAGCATCTGGGCTGGAAATGAGCTGAAAACCTGAGTTCTGCTGGCACAGAGAAACCTGGCACCATGCGTTCAGCTGAAGAAAAATCTGTGGGAAATATGTGCCATTTTAAAAGAACTGCCAGATGTTCTCGGACGGCCCAAAGTCTGTGCACCTGCAGGACTATTTAGTGTGGGCTCACACTTTGCAGGGTTAAAACGAAACCTGGTGCAACTGCTCTAGTGATGTCAACCTCGAAACTTGGATTCAAAACTGAATCGATTCTTTTGAAGCTCAGTGTTTCGAAACGTTGCTTCATACTCCGTTCGAAATGAAAAAGTCATGTGACAGTCCAAAAAGGGTCTCATTACGTCACACTGTTTCGAAACGTTTCCAATTATTTCCCGCGTTTCATTATACGCGTATAAGGAAGTGCGAGCAGCTGATCTGAGTTCATAATGTTTTTACCCAGAATGCTTCTAAATGAGTGCCGGAAAATCGAATCGCTGATCCTAGAACTGTGATTAGTGCTTTAGGGTGCGAAGCAACCCAACCATTTTCTGTGGAAAAAAGTAACATTTTTAACTATACTCTTATTATTTTGCAAATTATATAATTCATACGATGGAACTGCTGTTCATTTTGAACTTGTTCAAGACAAGTAGAGAGACAGATGTTACTGTTAGACCTTGGACACTAGATGTCACTGTGGTGCAGGATTTTACTCCAATAACTGCATTACTCAGAGCATGTATCCATACTACGATTTCAATCTGTTTTCTCAGTCTGCGCATGTGCGTGAGCCTAACCCCGACATGGTTGCCAGGTCCACCTATTATAAAGACTTGGCTTTATTTGGCCTCTTTCTTCGACTGACTATGATGGTTTTTTTTCTCGTGAGATCTGCCACCCCAGATTCAAACGTGCCATGGAATTAAAGGCAGCAAAGCAGCCATCGGATACTTTGTGGAGACTCTGAAACGCAGTATATACTTGAGAAAACTAAGAATTTGATTATTTAATTTTAAATTGTGAAGTTTACTTTGGTTGCAAAGTAGAAATTCGAGTCACGTACACCTGTAGTTCCCTGTAGTACCCAAATGCATGTCAACTCGGATTACTCACTACATCAGATTTTCTGCACTTTCTGCATGCACTGAGTGCATGTACATACACTCGGTGAGTAAAAATCTATCAGTATATCTGCTTGAGCTCTCCTGATCTTTAAGCTCCTGCGACTTTGAAGGAACCAGATCAAGTATCATTCATCACTGCACCACCCAAGAATACCATCTAAATCTATACCCTTTATTTGTTCAATTCAATCCTGAAGTGGAAAATGCTACTCAGAAACAGTTACATCCACAGCCTCAAAACCACACGTCCTCCAAACAGCTTTGGAATTAACCTCCACACTGCTAGCCTGCGTGGGCAGATGCAGAAAAATGCAGTTACTGATATGACTTCTCTGCTTTCTATGATCGGAAACATCCTCCGATTGCTGCCTGTTTTTCACTCACATACTTTCTTCTTTTCTGTTCCAACCACAAACACAAAGCATCGTGCCCTTTTCATTCCTGTCGTTGCCTTATAAGAAACAGCATTTAGGTTTTCCCAGCATGAGCATGCACTGGAACGCAACCAGCTTTCAAGTTACATGCAATCATCCATCAGATTTTTGAAAACCAAAAGCGATATTCACATGCAGCAGGATCTCATACACAGAGCTGGTCAGTTGAGGTTAAAAGCCTTGTTCCCATGAAAAAGAAAGCAGATCTCCTTAATATCTCTGCGGCTTCTCCTAGACATGTGACATCAAACGGAAAGAAAATCTGATTTTTTCGTTATGTCTCCTGTATCCCAGGTTTTTCTCCTGAGGATTAAAGACTTCAGTTTTCTCACATGGGGCTCCCTTTATGTTTTAGCACAGATCTCAATAGAGACTGTTTATCTGCTGCTGAACAAAATGAGCTCTCAAAAATGAAATGATCATCCATTCTAGCAGCTCCTTTGGTTTAATGTTAAGTGTTTTATAACAATTCTAATCTGTCACAAACTGGCTATTCTACCCTTTTCTGTCATGGCTTTAAACTGCCACCATGGCAGGGACCCGGATCCGAGTCCCAGTGATGCCAGGTCAGGTGTCTATTGGCGGTGTCTGAGGGAGGAAAGCCAGTCAGTGGATCCCATAAAGCATCCCATAAAGGGCACACTTACTTCTGCATCATGTTCTCCAGGGATACAACCTTGGACCCTGATGAGGAATAAAGACTGTGTCTATGAAAACACCTACGCTCATGACAAAGCATTTGATAGTGTCTGGAACAAGGACGTAGGATTCCCAGTATGGTTTCGGCAAGATGGCAGTCCTGCATGCTGCAGCTCCCAAGTTAGGGAACTCCTGGTCTTTGTGTGGCACACTGAGGACCGGTGAAGTGCCCTGGATCGTGCAGTGGGTTTGCTGACCGGGTTAGACAGCTTAGTAGCTCTTGTAAATGCTGAGCATGCTGTAGAACTTATTACTAGTGCAAGTCGAGTTCCATTTTTATGACCCTTCTACAATCACACTCTCCTGGTCCTGATTTTCCCAAAGAAAACAGTGTGAAACTTGGCCTTCAACGCTGTCATCTGCAACTGCTTTACTTCTCTAACTGGAATGTCACAATTATGTCACTGGTGATGCTTCGGTGCTTTTTGAATCAGTAAAAACAGCTCTAAGTGAGGCTTGCACTAGGGATGCACCGATCCAATATTAGGATCGGATATCAGTACCGATATGAACAAAATTAGCTGGATCGGATATCTGAAAATTAAGCCGATCCATGAGACCGATCAATTCAGTTAAATTTTAACACATCCTACACCGATCAATCAGTTCGATGGCAACGTGCAACATCTGCAAAACAAATGTTGCAAAATACAACATATAAAACTACAGACAAATAATACATGAGTAAATTAATAACATATAAATATTTAAGATGTTTGACTCCTTTTTTAGATCCTGAACTTTTTATTATTTTAATGACAAATTAATTTGTGTTATGTGCTATTTTGTTATATTTTGCTTTACAAATCTAGTAAAGTCATGTTTAAGTCAGTACTGATGCCTTAAGTCTCTCCCACATTGTGAGGTATATGGTTTATTAATTCACCAATGGTATCGGATCGATATCAGGTATCGACCGATAATCAAAGTTTATGCATCGGTTTCGGAACTGAAAAGTCGAATCGGTGCATCCCTAGCTTGCAACATAAATGCCTTGATGCTTGCTCAATAATAATCCAGGTACGAAAATCCCAGAAAGTTGAATCAGTTCATCCGGAGGCAAGGATTTCGTGAGAGAAACTTTCATGTACAAAAAACTTTTGTTAGATTTAATAATCTGGGAATTGCAGAAAATCAATGTTAGTAATCCGATCAACGAGTTTAAATGCACCTGAGTAATCAGATAACGGGGAACCCTTCAGATTTACATGTAAAAGACATGGGATGTCTGCGTTCTAACCAACCAATAATCTAACAGAAAAATGTGACATAAACTTCAAATTTGAATATTAAAGAATCAAATTCTTCGTTTTCTCGAGTATGTGATGTGTTTCAGAGTCTCCACAAAGTGTTCAATATCCATTTCGCTGTCTTTAAATCTGAGGTTGCCAGATCCCGTGAGGAAAATCCCCATCACAGTAAATGGAAAAAAAGAGGCCAAATAAAGCCAAATCTTTATAATAGACAGACCTGGCAACAGTGTCGGCTTAGGCTTGCACAGATGCACGGACTCCGATAGAAATCGCAATATGGATATACATGCTATGAGTAGTCCGATTACTGAGTTAAAATCCAGAGTTCACACTGGTTGAAATGAAGTTTCTCCCACGAAAACCTTGTGTCCAGATCAACTGATTCAACTTTCTGGGACTTGCTGCACCTAGACTTAGCTATGCTGGTTATACAACACTGGTTATCTGAATCATGGTAAGAACTACATTCTACTGCATCTCAGAACAAAGCTTTTGCTACCATTTCCTTTTGAAGCTCTCCAAGCCCTGGATGTAACTGGTTCAAATCAAAACACCAGGAAAAGAGGCTTTTTTTTTTACTTAAGCGTTACAGGCTGCTTTAGAATAGATGGCAGGTTCTGTGGGAGGTCGTGCTGAGCCACAGAGTGGGGCTGCAGGGGGTAAAACCATGACCGGCTCTCATAGTCAACTCAAGTTTAGGAAAATGCATTCAGAAACTGCAGGAATGAATAACACATTCAAAGCAACTATACACAGGCCTGCAGCTGCGTTCATAATGATATACAGCACGAGCTTTTAGGGACTTTTAGCACCATTAGCATTCCTTTCACTGTCAGTCCACTTTTGGAATTCAGCCTGGCTCTAACTGAATAGCCAAGGTTTGTGAAACAATAAGCAGGTCAGTAAACAAAGTTCTTGCTGAGTCAAGAGAGAAACACATCATCTAAAGACTATAAAGGTTCGGTTATGCTTTGAAGTTCTAATAAATAGTACTAGATACAACTAATTAGACATATCTGATATACATTACTGTCCGAAAGGCTTGGAACCAATCCTGGATTCTATGGTGGCACAACAAGTAAAGTACTGGACTATTAGCAGAAGGCCCGAGGTCCAGTTTATATGCCCTTAATCTGATTATTCAAGAGTTCATGTAAATTGATAGAGATACGAATTTTACCTCAGTAATCAGATTTCTCAGTGCCTATATATCCATACTCTGATTTCAATCGGTCTTCTCAGTCTGTGCATGCACGCAAATGTAACCACATGGAAACGGCTTGCCAGATCAGCTCATTCTAAGCGAGTCTGGACTTATATTTTCAGAAAGCTTCTTACAAATACTGGTAGCTCCAGGTTGCAGATTCTTGGGGATTGTTTCTAAAATGTAGTTGCTTATTTAGGTTTGCTCCCTGATCCTGTCTCAAACCAACTCAGTTGATTTCATTCAACCTCTAAAGATAAACAGAAAATATATATTATTATTAGTTTCTGGCTTTTTTAGCACAATTGCTTCTTTTGGGATGGTTCCATAGAACTGGTTGCTTGTTTCACTGGCAGAATCTGGCAACCCTGGAACTAAATGCATTACCTGCGAAATGGCTCGTTCAAAAAAAAAGCTCGTCTCTAATTGCAGCAATAAAGAGAAAGCTGTAAGAAGGGCTGCACTGTGTACTCTTAGAAACCCTAAACCATGGGTCCATGTTTACAAAAGCCGAAAGTTTGATGTTTTAGGTCCAATCCTTTTGGGAGATTATTTGCTGATGGCAAAGTAGAAAGTATGTAAACCCAGAATCTTCCCATTGTCTGATTCAGCAAGTGCATGTAAACTCATTGTTCTGATAACTAAATCTGATTATTACGTGCATGTAAATGTTAGTTGCTCTGGATAAGACTGTCTGCTAACTGTTTATTTGTTTCACGTATTAGCATTTACTGGCTCTAGGATGAGATGCTGACACTCTAGCTTTGCATTCATATTTGAATAGAAAAGAAAAAGCATCAGGTCTTTCAAATCCCATAATTCCTTAGACAAGTTTTCAATGTTAGTGTAGAAACATTAATTGGTTTTCTGGAATGTTCTGGTTTCCTCTCTGATTTTCACTCTGCGCATCATTCGGAGAACATTCTGTCTGGCTTGGTTTGGCTAAAAATAACCGGAGAAGCAGCTATACAGCAAAGTGCCAGGCTAAATCTTTGGAGGAAAACCTCACAAGATTCAGGAAGACGTTTCATCACTACAGTATTTCCCCTGCGACACACTGAAGGTAACACTGCTTGGGTAAGGTCCGGCTGTGGTACTTATGGCTGTGGTAAGCCATAAACACCTCTGCTGTCAGTGAACTGGAAGAGGTCAGCTCTGGGTTATTACAGAGGTGTTAATGGAACCTCTATGGCTAATCAGTATGCTCTGGAAGCCAGTGTTTCCCACACACAGACGGAAGCCAAAGTACAGTGGTGCTTGAAAGTTTGTGAACCCTTTAGAATTTTCTATGTTTCTGCATAAATATGACCTAAAACATCATCAGATTTTCACACAAGTCCTAAAAGCAGATAAAGAGAATCCAGTTAAACAAAATGAGGACAAAAATATTATACTTGGTTCATTTATTTATTGAGGGAAAATGATCCAATATTACATATTAGTGAGTGGCAAAAGTATGTGAACCTCTAGGATTAGCAGTTACTTTTGAAGGTGAAATTAGAGTCAGGTGTTTTCAATCACATGGGGATGGCTGACAATTCAGTGTGTGAGTGGGCACCCTGTGTTATTTAAAGAACAGGGATCTATCAAAGTCTGCTCTTCACAACACACGTTTTTGTGGAAGTGTATCATGGCACAAACAGAGGGAGAGAGGATTTCTGAGGACCTCAGAAAAAGAGTTTGTTGATGCTCATCAGGCTGGAAAAGGTTACAAAACCATGTCTAAAGAGTTTTTGGGACTGCCACCAATCCAGTCAGAACAGATTGTGTACACAAATGGAGGAAAATTCAAGACCATTTGTTTACCCTCCCCAGGGGTGGTCGACCAACAAAGGATCACTCCAAAAGCAGGCGTGTAAAAATTGTTGGCGAGGGTCACAAAGGACCCCAGGGTAACTTCTAAGCAACTGAAGGCCTCTCTCCACATTGGCTAATGTTAATGTTCACGAGTCCCCACCATCAGAAGAACAATGAACAACAATGGTGTTGCATGGCAGGGTTGCAAGGAGAAAGCCACTGCTCCTCCAAAAAGAACATTTGCTGCTCGTCTGCAGTTTGCTAAAGATCACGTGGTGGACACGCCAGAAGGGCTCTATTGAAGAATGTTTTGTGGATGGATGAGAGCAAAATAGAACTTTTTTTGGTTTAAAAGAAAAGTGTTATGTTTGGAGAAAGGAAAAGCACTGCATTCCAGCATAAAGAACCTTATCCCATCTGTGAACCATGGTGGTGGGTAGATCATGGTTTTGGGGCCTGTTTTTGCTGCATTCTGGGCCAGGACGGCTTGCCATCATTGATGGAAACAATGAATTCGGAATTATATCAGAGGGGAATTCTAAAGGAAAATGTCAGGACATCTGTCCATGAACTGAATCTCAAGAGAAGGTGGTCATGCAGCAGCAACGACCCTAACACACAAGCCGTTCTAACAAAGAAGGGTTACAGAAGAATATAAAGTTCATGTTTTGGAATGGCCAAGTCCAAAGTCCTGACCTCAATCCATGGAAATGCTGTGGAAGGACCTGAAGTGAGCAGCTAATGTGAGGAACACCCACCAACATCCCAGAGCTGAAGCGTTTCTGTACGGAGGAATGGGCTAAAATTCCTCCAAGCCGGTGTGCAGGACTGATCAACAGCTACAGGAAACGTTTAGCTGCAGTTATTGCTGCACAGGGGGGTCACACCAGATACTGAAAGCAAAGTTCACATACTTTTTTGCCACTCACTAGTATGTAATATTAGGGTCTTTTCCTCAATAAATAAATGATCGCTGCTGGGACTGTGGTGGCTTATCAGTTAATGGTACTGGACTGGAGACTCCAGAGTTCAAGTCCCCCAGTGTCACTTTAAGATACTGACCAAGACCTTTAACCCACATACGATCGTTAAAAATTGCATCAGTTGTCAGTTGCTATGGGCTAAGCGTCTGCGAAATTTAAAATGCTAACTTTAATTACAGGTGTAAGTGAATTCTTTCTTTCTTTTAGCACTACATTTTATATTTTGCCTCTAATTTCTGTACAGTTTAAAGCCAAAGTGTCTGTTTTTCATGCTGGTTTTCAGGTCAAAACTGAGCTGAGAAACAGCCTGAAAGAGGGAGAGCCTGGCTGCATGTCTGCAATTATCCATACATGGACCAGCACCAGGGGCGTTCCCATAAGCACAGGTGCTGGAGCTCTTCTTTGAAAAACCCAGAAAGATTAAGTGCTGGAGCTGTGAGGCGACCGTTCCAACCACTGCACCACTGTGCCGCCCCAATCAGTGTACCTAGGACCTCTAGAGTTAATCCAGAACATGCATATTACCTGTAGTGGTACTGGAACCTCTATAGCTATTCGGTGTGTTCTTGAACCTCTAGAGTCGATGCATATGTCCTGGACTCTGTATAGCTAATCAGCGTGTTCCAGAACCTCTACAGTTAATATACACGTTCTGGAATTTCTGTAGTTAATCAGTGTGTTCTAGAGCAACTACAGGTGATGCAAATGTTCTGGAGCCTCCATAGCTAATCTGTGTGTTCTAGAACCATTAGAGTTAATGTGCATGTTCTAGAACCACCATAGCTAAGCAGTGCATTCTGGAACCTCTATAGTTAACATACATGTTCTGGAATTTCTATGCCCCTAGAGTTAAAGTGCATGTTCTGGAACCTCTATAGCTAGTCAGTTTGTCCTAGAGGCTCTAGAGCTAACATACATGCTCTAGAACCTCTATAGCTAATCAGTGTGTTCTAGAAACATTAGAGTTAACGTGCATGTTCTAGAACCACCATAGCAAAGCAGTGCGTTCTGGAACCTCTACAGTTAACGTACATGTTCTGAAATTTCTGTACCCCTACAGTTAAAGTGCATGTTCTGGAACCTCTATAGCTAGTCAGTGTGCCCTAGAGGCTCTAGAACCTCTATAGCTAATTGGGGTGTTTGAGAACCATTAGAGTTAATGTGCATGTTCTAGAACCACTATAGCTAATCAGTGTGTCCTAGAACCTCTAGGTTTAATCCAGAACATGCATATTAACTGTAGTGATTCTAGAACCTCTATAGCTAATCGGAGTGTTAACTGTAGTGGCTCAGGAACCTCTATAGCTAATCAGTGTATTCTAGAACCTCTAGAGTTAATGCATATGTTAAGGAACCTCTAGAGTTAATCCAGAACAAGCACATTAACTAACTAATAATATAGCTAAGCGGTGTGTTTCTAGAACCGCTACAGTTAACAGACATGTTCTGGAATTTCTATACCTCTAGAGTTAAAGAGCATGTTCTAAAACCTCTATAGCTAGTCAGTGTGTCCTAGAGGCTCTAGAGCTAACGTGCACACTCTAGAACCTCTATAGCTAATTGGAGTGATCTAGAACCATTTCAGTTAATGTGCATGTTCTAGAACCCTTATAGCTAATCAGTGTATCCTAGAACCTCTAGGGTTAATCCAGAACATGCATATTAACTATAGTGGTTCTGGAACCTCTATAGCTATTTGGTGATCTCTAGAAACGCTACAGTTAATATACATGTTCAGGAATTTCTATAGCTAATCAGTGTGCTCTAGAACCACTACAGTTAATGCATATATTCTGGAACATCTAGAGTTAAAGTGCATGCTCTGTACCTCTGTGATCTAGAACCACTACAGATTGTGTGTATGCTCTTGAACCTCTAAAGCTAATCAGTGCGTTCTAGAGTTATTTTTGCACATTGTAGACCCTCTGTAATTCATCAGTGTGTTCTAGAACATACTATTCAATATGTTCTAAAACCAGTATAATTCATGTGCAAGCTCTGGAATTTTTATAGCTAATCAGTGTGTGGTAGAACCACCAGAGTTAATGTCCACGTTGTAGAACCTCTATAGCTAATCAGTGTGTTCTAGATCCACTATATCTTATTAACACATCCATAATCCACTCTACAGGTGATCCATGTGTCTAGAACTACGACTCTCACCGTTTCGGTTACCTTTGCTCGTCTGAACTGGCCGGTGCACGACACGTGACTTCTCTTCGCGCACGCGCATGCGCAAACCTAAATGTTCAGCCTCGAACTTGAGAACAAAGTGGGTAGTTTTATAGCGCGAGCAGAAGCAGCGCGCGGCCACACCGTCCGTCAAAGGCAACCTGTCCGTTACCTGTCACTGCTAAAGCGCACCCAGGTGTCCATTACAGTTTTAAGCATAAACGTAGATGTCATATCATGATGCCACAGCAAATGAAGCGCTCTGTACGCTATCCGATGCTTCGGGGAAAGCAGGAATCCTCCGGCGCCTTTTCATCCTAACTTCAGCTTTGCAACACGCAGAACGGAGGAATGCAAACCGTTACCGTCAGTCCCGCATTTAAGAGGAGCTGCTGGAGCTCGATGCTAGTCCGAAAGGTGCAGCAGTAAGCGGGTTGCCTTTATGAAATCCATTTGAAGCCGTAGAGGAGGGGGTGAAGCTATTTCCGTGATTTTTGATGGCTCCTTTTCCTGCTAACTTTGCAGATTCCTTTTCTCCACCGTCTGCGTACTTTAAACAGGTATGTTAGATTGACTTTTCATCCCCCCAAAAGACCTCGGAACGAACAACGGACCACTTGAGGAGTTAGAACTTAAGAAAAACACAAACTGTGGAAGAAAACAAGGTGTCACGTTTCAAAGTACCGTGTTTAGTTTACACAATTGCGAATACAACGCTTATAAAGGCTTCTCCCGTCCGTTGTTCCGTTAAAACCGTTGGCACTGGTGTATTGGCACTTTTTCAAAAGTACATTTTAAATTCAAACTAACGGTCGTGCAGAGCTCTTTCCGTTAGCAGCTTCTCGACGCTGCAAAACCGCGGCTTGGACGACAAAATCCGCTTTCTCAAATCAAGTAAACCGATATATGGACGATAAAGAGAACTATTGATGCTTTGGTAAGATGGTGGCAAAGCCCGAAGTCCAGTTACTCGGTGAAGAAAGCGGCAGTTCGTCACCGGAACCCGTCTTCGTTTCCTTCCAACCCGATACAAGTTTTGAATCCTGCGGTGGAAAAAGTGAGACGTCCTCAATCTTTATATGTCCTGTCACGCATATAGTCGCGAATTAATTCGGTTAACCGTTCAGTAGTTTCGTGTAACATGTCAGATAATGCAGAAGTGAAAGTAGTACACGGGGTCCGAGCCATGGAGAACATACACAGTCCTATAGAACCTCCTCCTTGTAAAGACCTCCTTCTCTATAGCTAAACACCATGAGCTGATAAACCGCAAGCCCTATCTCACTAAATTACTCACGTCTGATAAAAGCAGGGAGAACCTGGTCATCTATCTCGATCTGTCTCTTTTGCATTATTTACCCAGAACTGCATTTTGATCTTCATCCATTTCAAACACTGTACTTCCCAACAGCTATTCACAGTCAAGGCTGGAAACAAGTAACCCAGATAGCAGACAGTTCTGGACCAAATGTGGCTCAGTTTAGGGACTGATGGCTCAGATATGGCAACAGCAAGTGTACTGTCAACCAAATTTTGCCCAACTGTTGCCAGCCACAATAAAGCTGATCATGGCATTCAGACTCTGGGCCTCATATAATCTACCATAGGTAATGTGGGCCAAATGTGGCCCACTGTTCTACCTGCCGGAGCAATCCTGGCTGTGTCCTGGCAGAGAGAGTTGGTTGGAATCATCTGTCTCGGTATGTTGGCCAAGGGAAAAGGTAAGTGTTGCACAGAACGTGTGTCATCACGCATTTGCTATTAGGGAAAGACTAATCTCAAATAAAGTGCTACGATAAATGAGATAGTAAGGTTAGAGCTGTGGATTGTAGAGTTTTCTATTTAAGAAAAGTCTGAAGCTGTGGTCTATTCTGAAATGTTCATGACTATAACCATTTGGAACCACTTCAAGATCAGTTTTTTGAAGCTGTTATAGCACAATTACAGATCCTTACATAAAACAGAATGGACTAAACATTTTAGCTATCGGTTACAAATCTCAAGCCTGTTCCTATAAGTGAACTAAATTTAGTCAAGACTTTCATTTAAATACTACGTAAATATAACTTGTAGCCCAACTAGCGTGAGATGTTTAACTATTGCTGATTGGCTAAAGCTGTTTGCAATGGTGAAAATAATGGAAAAACAGTTTGTATTAAATATATCCATTTAGCAGATGCCCTCACCCAGAGCAAATTACTACTGATACAATCTAAGGATCCAAGCAAGTGTTGGTTAAGGGCTTTGTCAAGGACCCAACAGTGACAGCTTGGTAGAGGTGGGATTTGAATCCCAAACCTTTTGGTCTAAAGTCCAGTACTTTATCCACTAGGCTAACACAGTCCCATTTTGTTTCAAAATGAGGTGAAGTAAGTGTGAGAGTCATCAACGTTCCCTTCTCTCGCTTCATCCTTGTCAGCACTTTTTTGCTGCAAGTGCTTTCATAGGCCTTGTGGCCAGCAACCACTTATTTTTTTAACAGTAGTTGGCAAACATGTACAGAGAGAATGCGTATCTTCTACACTATGCCTTTCCAACCATCTGGATGCCATGTTTATGCTTGGCATCATTGTGACTTGAGGGTTGGGTCTAGCCTGTTATCTAGAGTAGCCTGAAGCTAGAGAAGAAAATTTTGACACCAGTTACACCTCCTACCTGAAGACACTAATTAAACCTTAGCTCTAGGTAAGACGATAGGGAGTGGGGTTTGTTTCGAGCGCTCAGTTAGGAGTTGAGACACGATGTGATTTGCTGCTGACCTTTTCTTCTTTGGCTATGTACTGGAACCACAAGGCTACCGTGGACAATAAAGGAGAGAGCTTTGGATGGAGGTGTTAGCTTCTTTGGTGGCTATGTCTGGTGAAAGCGAAATGCTAGCATGGCTTGTGGAAGCATTTTTAGAAATGAATAAGATGATCTCCATAGCTAACGCTGGTAAAAGTGTCTGTAATGTGGCAATCAAATTCATTGAGAACTAGTCATGATAGCTTTGTTTGTGGTTTCCTAATGGGTAAGAACTTTCTTTGCATTTTCCATTCCATCCCAACTCTTTTCTGATCTGGGGTTGTACACTATGCAAACAGAACAACTAATTAACTCTTGTATACATATTTTATTGTATAGATGTAGTGTAGATTTCTGGCAAAGAATGCTGGGATGTAGACCTATACAAACGAAAGAAACTCTGGTATATGAGATCCACTTTCTTGTAGAGAGTAAAATGGACAAACATGTTCAAAAGAAAGCTAAAGCACCAGAATGCTTTTTGATTTTTGTTTCAACTGAATGAACTTGCAGAAGCACTGACTGTTTAAAATCTTCTGTGTCATCTGTGCTGAGGGACTTCGCCCTGTGCCAAATGTGAAAGATTAAATTAATTGAGACCCAGTCATGCTAACTTTGTTAATGGTTTCCTGATTGGTAGAAACTCAGGAAAGTGTAAGAAAATAACTAAAAACGATTTTAAAAAACAGACACTTTTTAAATGAATGTAAGCAGCTGAATGAAAGAAAGTTTCTAGCGTTGATGGTATTCCCCAATTATGTCTTCTAGTACCCCCAGAAATGGTCGAAGTGGTTTAGGTCAGGTAACTGTGGAGGAAAATCCATGACAATTAGCACTACTTGATTCTCTTTGGTCTTCAAATAGTTGTTGCATAGCTTTGGTGTGTTTTTGGATCACTGTCTACAGTATGAATTCTCCAAAGAGATCCAAGCAAGCATTTTCTCACACTGTGCAGGCAAACATGCTCCGTGCTTGGGAAGCCACAGGACCTACACCACACCACCTAAACTTCACGTTGCAAGGCCAACCTAGGGTTCAAACCCAGGTCTTCAGGAACTGCCGACTCTTGCGTCTAAACCACAGGAGCATGCATTTATACTAAATCGTCTGTGTAATAATATTTACTAACTAATCATTTTGACTGGAATTGGCTTGTTATAAATAAGGAAAGCGCGCCGCTCAGTGGTCAGGCATAATAAGTGCACTGAGGCAGAGATTTTACCGTTCATTGTAACAGAGCTGTGATTCGTCAACTTTTTCTGCAGTGCCCCCAATTGGTGTACAGGAATTAGAATGATTAATCTGTGGTTATGCCGCCGGAGATTTCCTGGATGAAATTGTTAATACTGTTTTTTTTTTTAAAGAAATTAATACCCTTCCAATCCAATTCAGGATCGTTGGGGGTGAGGCCTGTGTGGCTACACAGGGCACATGGCAGGAACCAACTCTTTTTGCAGGGCACATGAACACACAATGATATGGACACTGTAACCTTGGGCTTTTTTGTGTTCGAGGTGACACAAGCCTGTACTTTCATATGGTGGATATTTATTAGTATTTCGTAAATAAATGGTTAAAAAACCCACACAAAACACGAATCAACACCAGCAAGTTTTATTTCTTTTCTTTAAAAGCAAGTACAAAAATGACAAATAAAAAAGTGGGAGAAAGGAAGAACACAGGTATGTGGAGAAGACGAGACATCACAGTTCATGGCTTCCGTGTTTTTTTAACCTCCCGAGATGTGGCGTCCCCGACTGAGGACATTCGATTTTGGGTTTGTATCATCTTATAATTCATTCTCCTTCACTTAGACATGTAGTCCTCATTTCTAGCAATTTAATAGAAGATTTTCAAGCAGTATGATAAGATTGTTGCTACAAGGACATTCCCACTTTAGAGTGTGTACAAAAATCACGTTTGCTATTTATGTTCAGGCAGTAAAATAACAGTTTGATACGTTCTTGTATTATGCAGTAAGATAAACCCAACGTCCCCCTATGAGGAGATCCGTTTTTTACCAATCCCAAAAAGCTAAGAATTTCATACAAAATCAAAGCCTCAAGTCTCAGGAGGTTAAAAACGCTATTCAAGAATAAAAGAACAGGGACTGGAGGTGAGAATAAAAAAGTCCTGCCATTTTAAGGCCACCATGTTCACTCCACTGATCTGACGTTTAGACACTTAACAAAATAATCCACTTTATACAGACGCACGTCTCACTGCTCAGACGAGCCATGCTGACCATCATCTACAGTTCGAGTAAAAGTTCAGGCCTACTTTAAATAAGGCATACATCTATAAGTAACACGTACACAAACAACTACGTCCAGGCAAAGAAGACGACACTTTGTACCTTCTCGTGGTCACTAAAACGGAGGTGACGCACAAACAGCAGACACGGACAGCGCGTGCTTTTGTACCTCAGCTCTGGGAAAATAGAAAGAGCTCTACATGTGAAGGAAATGCAGATAGAAATCTGAAGAAGGAAAAAGTCGAGAAGCTTTGGGTAAACAGCCGAGCCGGCCGATCTGAAACAGATACAGCTTTTATTTCAGTCTAAGACTTAAGAAAATATTGTTCTGGCTCACGCCAAAGAGCTTTTATAATACGTTTTAAAACTCACAGCGCCTTCAGGTTTCACAGTAATCACAAACATGTGCGATGAAAAACGGTTTCAAGTGGTAAGAGACTTTTGTCGGCTCCCTCCATGGCTTTGTAAGAAATTTAAGAGGAAGCAAGATAAAGAGCTTCGCTGCTCTCCAACACAGGAGAGCTCAACTGTCATATTCTCCCTCGCCACTAGATGGGGCTCTGCATTCTGTTCACCAGACTAATACCAAAGCCGTAAAAAGAGGACGTTACAGTGACGGGGTGGAGCCCGGCCTAATTTGGTTATGCCAGTCCCATAGCGCTGGATCAAACTGCACTTGGGCTGGTAGATGGTACATAGTAAACCTTTAAGAAAGAGTCAGCAAAAATCAAACACACAAGTCTTCACCCTAAAAGTACTTCTTTTTTCTTTCTTATGTTAACACCACTTTTCCTGGTCAGTTGTTCCCCATTTGCTGAGAACCACGCAGGGGTTAAAAGTGTTTGCTGTTACAGTGCCAGGGGATGATCCTCCTGACCGTCCGCTCTCTTTTAGCAATCTAATCGTACCTGTATAAAGCCCGAGCCGGCCTGGGTACCACGTTGGCGGGCTGGTCCATTGCCGTACCGCCACACAAGCACTCATTACAATTTCTGTTTTTAACCCTGCTGTCTCCTGGTCTCCTGCTGCCCATCCCTGGAGTGCAGTTGTATATGTCATGAGTGGAACGCCACCTCATCGCAGGCCAGGGTAAGGGTTACCTTCCCCTCCCTCAGACACAGTCAATTGTGACTGTATGTAATGCCTGGTCCAGCCTGAAGGAGGCACCGCTACAACTCGAATCCAAGTCATGTTTATGTTTTTTTTAAATGGGCAGCAGTTAGTGGCTCTCTGCAGGGAACAGACATCGGGATGACCTGTTAACAAGTCAGCTAAGCTCAGAGACGTTCGGTGCCCAAACTTTTCCACGTTCATTGAGGATGCATTAAATACAAAAGGTGTTCATTTCGATAATCAGCAATACATTTAACCAGGGGTGCCCAAACTTTTGCATACAGCTCTATCAGCTGGAACAAACCAAACCAGTTGGGCATCTTTTATTTTTTTGCACTGGAGCTTCAACATGGATTAAGGTAACAAGTAATATGTCTAGCTCACTCAACATGTCCATAAATATTAGCCAGTCTTTCTCCCATCTTAACCCCACCTATCCTGCTCAGGATCACATTTGGATCTGGGGCCGGATTCATGAAAGCTTTCTTAAGAAAAAACTTGAATGTTCTTAAGACAAACACTAAGAAGTTCATAAGAATGTTTTTAAATGCAATTCTTGACAGAACATTTAAGAAGTTCTTAAATATTATCTTAAGAAAATCTTCATTGTTTTCTTATGTGGGCTACGTTGCATATCACATTTTGAATTCGTATTTACCGCTATTTCTGTTATTTAGTTTAATCCGCTCAGAGGACGGCAACATGGCGGACAAACATCAAACCAAGCGTTCAAAACATTTTTTCAAACAAGAAAGAGTTGATGGTGGAACGAACAGCCAACATGAAAAAAATCCGATAATTGTGGGGTAACATCAGAAAGACGAAAAAAAGAAGAAAAAAAACCCCCACGTTTAAGAAGATTTTCTTTCTTAAGACACTTTTGTGAATCCGGTCCCTGAAGCCTGGAGACCAGAGAGTGGAACGACAAGTTGTGCTTCAATTATAAAGCCAACATGGTTCGAGGCGAGTGTGTGTATGTTTTTATGGGGACGATGTGTGGGAGTTTTACTCATTAGGAATCAGTGCAAACCTAAAATGCTGTTTGATTTTTGCCAAACTACTCCCTTTAAAGCATTGACTGTAATCCCTCCAACCTGGCAACCCTGTCTGAACTCTAGGCTTTAATAAGCCTGTGCATGTTCGGACCTCGTATGCCTTTGCTACGTTCTACAAGCGTGCCGGGCGCACGTGGCCAGACTGACAGTGCCAGGAAGCTACGGTTTTACTACTTACAACCAGGACGGAACAGTCTGAGCACAACGAGCCCTGTGTATTCCTGAGCGACCGTGCAGAGGCCCAGACAAAAAACCGCAGAGCAGCTCAGGAAGCAGACAGTCACGTGCCAGCAGGAAGTGGTGGAGGGAGAAAGTCGACGACGCGACTTGCTGCAGCGAGACGATTCTGCACGACTAGATCAGACCCCGAGTTTGGTCACACGATTACAGACGTCGAGGAAAGTCGCGTACCGACGCCCTGCGAGATCCGACATCGGAACGAAGAGAGACGTAAAATGCAGCACAGCATTCAGACGCTAAAAACAGAGTAAATGGTCACTTAGCGGGTCGGATTAACCGTGTGAGCTCATGCTGCTCGAGCGCAGCAGGGGCAACGAATCGAGTGCTTCGGTGAATTTGTACGAATCCCTTTAAGACTGGTTCACGACATTAAAATAGGTCCATGAATAAAATGAACGACCGTGGAAGGCTTGGAGCTGAGCTATACAGTACTGTGTACCCTGTACGTTCAGGTTTGAAACCCTGTAAAACAAAACCAACAAATGTTTCCATTAGAAACCTGCAGCTTACAGTGAATGAACGGACATTAAAGGAACAGTTCAGCCAAAAAAAGTCCGGTAAATGAGGACAAGCTCGATATCCGTCTTTTTCTCAGATCTGGACGTTTAGTCTCAAGCATGACTTTGCTAACAGCGGTTCAAGGAATCAGGTTTAGAGAGTTTAAATGTTACTTACAGCACCTTTAATCAATGGCTGCATTATTTCTTCTACAGAGGTCCATTCACTCAGCCTTTTGAAAGGGCTTTGGAGAGAGGTTTGGATCGTAGGTGGCTTCTCAGGGTCAAAGTCTGGCAGATCTTTGAAAGAAAGTCAACAATCTAATGTTGCTTACGGCACCTTTAAGCAATGGCTCCATTATTTCCACATGTACTAATATGGGTTTCTCTCACATTGATGTCATTCCATAGATTTTAAAGACTGGTTTGGATTGAGAGCGTGTCCAAATGTGTTTACCAGTGTTTAGAATGGTGCATTTTAGACAGTGGTCCGGATTATGCTTAAACAAACACTTAATGTCCTGTAAGCAACAAATTCAACGTTTGTACTAACAAAGGTCAGGCGAATGTAAAATCTAGAAGAGAAAAAGTTTTTGGAGGTAGGTTTGGATTGTGTACGTCTTTTTGCTGTTAAAGTGTGGCAGAAATAATCAAGAACGTCTGATGCTGCTTACAGCACCTTTAACAATGGCTGTATTATTTATACATGTACTTCGAGTTCTATCAATAAACCCGAAATCTTTAAAGCAACAGGTTAACGGGAGAGTTGCTTGGATAGAGGGTCCAAGTCTGACAGAATTTGCAAGAACAAGCTGGCTGCATAAGATCAGAGGTTCCATCTCAGCCAAAGATGCCGAGAGAACAGGTTTTGGGGAGGGGTTTGGACTGAGACCGGGTCTTTTGGCGGCTGTATCATTTTCTGAATGTACTAATGGAGGGCCATTTCGCCCAAAAGGTCTTTAGTGGCTCTTTTTCAAAATTTAGGTTTTTTTTGCAGAGGTTCAAACGGGGGACATGGTCCCTCTTGGTTTCTAAATCTGCTGGAAGTTTGCTCGAACTGCTAAATGCTTACAGCATCTTTAAGTATGCACTAATCGAGGTCTATCTGGGTATGGTGAATTTTTGGCTGAACCACTCCTTTAAACCAGCGAGTGCGTTTACATGGACTTACTAGTCCGATAAATGCAGGAAATCAGATTTTGTCAGTAATCCGATCAACGAGTTTACATGCACTTGGGCAATCAGGTAATGGGGAACCTCCGGATTTACACGACTCGGGCAGTAATCGGATTTCCACTTTGCAACCCGCCAATAATCTCACAGAAATATGTCGTAAAGGTCAAACTTTATATTAGATAATCAAATTCTTCATTTTCTCCGGTATATACTGCTTTCCAGAGTCTTGATGTTTCTCAACTTTTTGCTGCCTTTGATTAAACTGAATTACATTTAATTCTGGGGTTGCCATATCCCGCAAAAAACTCCAAAAACCCACAGGTCAATGGAAACAAAGATCCCAAATAAAGCAAAGTTTTTAGAATACGCAGACCTGGCAACCGTGGTTACTTTTGAGACTGAAAAAACTGATTGAAATCAGGCAACCAGTATAGAAGCTATGAGAAATCAGATTACTGGTGTAAAATCCAGCTCTCTCTATCGCATTTCTTAATCTGACCACTCGAATAATGAGATAACTGCAGAAATCTGACTAAGTGCATGCAGACGCACTCAACGATGCTTGTGAAGACGCCAAACCCCCCTGCATCTCTACCTGAGTGTACGACCTGAAATTGGATTCAAGCACGCGATTCGTTTGAGGACCTTTTATCCAGCATGAGTACCTTGCCACAGGTTCGGCTAAACGAGAACTACAAATACAACAGAACGCTTTAAAAAAATAAACAATTTTGGTCATGACAAGGTAGCGTGGATGAAAACCACACTGAGGGAAACAAAGGCATAAAATGACATGTGATGAAGCTAAATTAATTTAAAAAAAAATCAAATTCAAATAAAAGACAGTTAAAAACCACTAAAGGCCTGCCCGGGTGCATTGGTGTGTGATGGTGTGATGCTTGTATGTAGCGCAAGTGTGTGTGTGTGTACACAGTGAGGGCAGGTTCTACAGAGGATCAGATTTGGACGCTATGGAAGATATGGAGAGGACGCCAAGATCAACGAAGGAGGATGGAGAGACGGAAGAGGGCGTGGTCACGGTGTTTTGGCGATGCTCTCGGCGTCTTTGGAGGCCCAGAGCTCCTTGTGCTGCTTGCGCCCGAAGCCCTCGTCGTAGTTGCCTTTGCTCTTGAAGAGTTGCTGGTAGTGCGGCTTGCAGTAGA
The DNA here is from genome assembly GCA_025084515.1 of Ancistrus triradiatus. Taxonomy (NCBI): domain Eukaryota; kingdom Metazoa; phylum Chordata; class Actinopteri; order Siluriformes; family Loricariidae; genus Ancistrus; species Ancistrus triradiatus. The sequence goes on from JAJAGP010002793.1 coordinate 66,630, forward strand.
ACTCGCCCTCCAGCGCCGCGTAGCTGCCCAAGCTACACACACACACACACACACACACAACATGCTAAGGCTGTGCTAAAACTCAACACAACAATATATTGTGATATTCTTTCATGACATACTCCAAAACACTTTTTAAATGGGGTATACGCTACAATCTGAAAAACTAACAAAAGTAGTGTTTTGACTCGGTTTGCCGAATTATCAGTGAAGTATCAAGACGACTTGGATCGTACACTTTGCATTTCAGCTGTTTTTATATTTTCAGCGAACTGCGTGGAATATCCTTTCCGAGACGCAGCCCTACAATACAGTCCACGCCAAACACTCCATGCATGTGGGCGCATGGTTTTTAGGAAGCAGATAGCGTGTCGAACCTGAGCTTGGTGTTGCAGTGCTTGCAGCAGAAGCACGTGGCGTGGAAGATCAGGTTGTTGGCGGTCAGTCTCTCCATCGGGTACACGGTCTTCTTGCAGGAAAAGCAGGTCTCCCGCTGAGTCTTAAAGCTCAAAGACTGAAAGGCACACATCGCACGAATAGGTTACGCGACGCGAAGCATTCCGACGCACAGACGTACAGTCAGCTCCAAAATGTTCTGGCATGGCACCCTTGGTCGAAATAAAAGTTGTAATGAGAAACGCTAACAATTACTGAGCATGTCCATTCCCAAAACACTTGTGGTTAAAACAAAAGGACAAGTTTGCACTTTGAGTCATCTAAAAAAAGAAACCGTACAAACAAGGTACGCTCACGGACAAAAAAATAACCAAGGAGGAGTTTTTGTAATGGACTGAAATTTCATGTGTGTGTAAGCGATTACAATATTAGAGTGAAAGGATAAGTTTATTGGGGAAAACTACAATTGAAAGGAGGCTCTAGTTACCCTGTTTGACCATCTCTAGTCTGGATATGGAAGCAAACCGGCTCCGTATGGTATCCTGCAGCACATTTGCCCCAGCTGTAGATCCTCATCCAACACACCAGCAGTTTAGGCAGCATGTTGCCTCCATCCTCGAACCCAATGATAGCCTACAGAAGCGTTTCCCCCCCCCCATACTGCATACAAAATGATTTTCTGATGCTAATAAAGAGACTGAATTATATATGATCATTACACCACTGGTAAATCAATGGTATATCTGATCTAATGGTGGCCCAAGACTTTTGCACAGTACTGTATACTTTTGGTATTCTGCAAACAATGGCGTGTTGTATCAGTCCGTTGAGAGTATTATCCAGAATATATTGTCCAGATGTAAGTTTTATTACCGTGGATACAGGTCATATCAATCACAGGCGCCCCATGAAGAACGGATCCAATCCGGACACGGCTTACGCCAAGAAGCCACAGCCGAGGCATGGTGTGACTGTTCTGCATCTCAGAGTCCTAAAATAAACCTCAGTGAAATCCTGTGATGTGAGCTGAAGCAAAGAGTCCACAAAAGAGGACTTCTGGAGGATCTGGCGAGGTTCTGCACTGAGGAGTTCCTCCATCTTTAATCTCATCAAACTTTATGGGAGATTAAAAACATCGGTGTATTTAAAATAAAGGCTCGCTTATTACCACTGAACCACTTTTCGTAAACTGTTTCACAACAAGGGTGCCAATAAATTTGGAGCCGACTGTGGAAACAGTGGAATGACGGAAAGGATGACACTAGGAACGCACCTTTGAGCGCTGGACAGGCTTGTCTTCAGAGGTGCTTCTGTTGTCCTGGAAACAAAACAAAATTAAAGTCTGAGGTCAATTATTCGGCTGGCCTGACAAGTCGTACTCCAGTACTCGTGGCATGTGCACAGTCTCATTGGCTCACTCAATTAAACCCGGTCATTTTATAGAGGCCACTGCTCCGTAGCGCTGGAATTAATTAGCCGCATGCAAAATCGACCACATTTATGAGAAACGGACTCCGTGTAGGACAGACGATTATGTACAAAAATAAACAAAGGCGCAGATTACAGCAGTAGCAGCTCCTACCGACCTGACTAGGGCTAAATAATAATAGAAAAGAATCAAAAGATTTTAGTTTACCGAAGTCAGGGTAATGGTTAGGCATAATTGTAGTACTAATTAGCTACAGTAGTCACTATGTGAAAGAAAAGTCACTACCAGGATAGTAAAACAAACATTTGTGTGTGTGTGTTTTATCCTTTGTATGTATTATCCTTAGGCATCGTTTGAGATGATGCACCAGTGTTTTTGTAACACGTCAGAACCCAGCAGTCTAGTCACCGTGTTGCAATAATGTCGCATCTAAGCGTGTCCATATTCAGTTTGACTACGTCTTCCCTCAATTTTGCTAAAAACTGCCCCGTCTGCACAGGACTAAGCAACGCTGCTTTTTTCTGACAGCGAACACGTGGTTTCTGAACTGGGCCAGTGTGAGCGCTCCCCGAGTCATCCATCATATTTGTGCAGACTCACTGCGAGTAGTTAAACTGCCTAATATGTTCAGAGAAGCAGCACTTCCTGGTTCTAAAGGGAAACGATCCAGCAGCTCTCGGCGCGCTTATGCAAATGTTGCGTGTGCTCGTTTCGCTCTGTGCCTTGTGCAAGCTTTTCTGCAGGCCGAGGTTTTAACCACTTCTCAACAGGACTGAATACATCGGACTCTCCCACGGCTACCACTGCTGGATCCGCAAACGTCACGGCACGGCTCGCCTGAACCCACTTCCTGTTCATTTATGATAACCCGCTGAAGAACTGACCTTGAATTAAAGGAATTAAAGCACAATGTTATCATTCTGTAACTGCTTACTGTTAGAGTAAAATGGCATTAGAAACAAGTGCAAACGCTTTTGTGAAACGATTCAATTTGGAAATCCGTCAGTGGTGAAGCAGCACGGCTGGGTTCAAGGCTTAGGATTTACACAATGTGAACAAAAGTTTGTGGACACCCAAAAACATGGGTATTGGTAGGGAGTTTGCCCCCCCACCTTTGCTTCTACAAGAGCCTTTGTTCATCAAAGATGGCTGCCCAGTAGACTTTGGAACGTAACTGTGAGGTCGGCTCACTTGGCATTCCAGTGCATTCTTTAGGTGTATGATGGAGTCGAGTTCACGGTTCTGTGCAAGCCAGCCATGTTCGCAAGCAAAAGTTGGCAAACCAATTCTCTACAGACTCTGCTTAAGCACAGCAGGGCAGAAAGTTGATGAGCTGACTTGTTGGAAGCAGAAATCTAAATCCTTAATACTGAAAGTCACCGGGGTGTCAGTACAACCCATGAAACTGCCACGGTCTGGCTATGGAGAATCCAGAAACGTACGCTTTATATGATGAGTATTACAAGTGTTCCTGAAATGGCAAAGATCAATAATTAGAAGGGATGTCCGCAAACTTTCGGCCATATAATGCAGTTGTTTAACGATGCGTCTGGGCCATGTTCATGGCAGGAACGGTTGTGGAAAGGGTTTTATAATGTCACAGGAACTCGTCACAATGCTGCTGTATTCGGGGAAGTGAGGTTAGTCATCTTTGCATGTCTGTTATATGCGCGACTTCAGCTTTGTTATTGAAAGGAACTTGAGGCGTCTCTGCTTTTATGCTGCTAAAAATGTCCTTAAATGATCTTTCCGTCATGGTCATAGGTGACACATTCCACTAGGTGTAGGACAGTGAGCTGGGGTTGGCCCTGACCAAGATAAACAGGGTTAAAACAGAAGAAAGGGTTCTTTCAGAGTTTGTTGTATACGCCCTAGTATGATTTTTATGGACGCAAAATACGCACGCTAACTTTTGAAAAATGTTTTTAATCGGAGCATGTTTTGATTTCTGCGTTGTTCGGATGAGTTAAATCAGGCTGACCAATCAGAGCTCGGTCGTCGGGCAGAACAGCTCATAAGAGCTTATAGGACGACAACAGGCTGCCTCAAAAACATGGATATTAAAGAAAAGATCTGGTGGAATAGAACTGAAAGGCTGGAGAATGATGGTGATAAAGCTCACAGGGACTGGATGGAAGCGTCTGATTTTTTATAAGTGCATTCTAGTGTGTTCAGGCACACAAAAGACAAACTAGAGTTTCCGGCACTACGTTGAAGATCACAAATAAGCGTCCTCGGTGTGAACAGGCCTTCAATGAACCAAATTTGAGAGCAACAATGCTACAGGAAGAAGTACACGCTACAGGAAGCTTGCGTGTTGTGTACCAGTGGCAAGCGATTCTTTCTAAAGTCGCTCAGTCTAAATGGGTCTGAAATACGATTCTCATTCATGAACTCGCACCACACATTTATCTGTCCTGGAAAGTGTGTCCCAAGGGGATAAACACAACTGCCAAGCTGGAGGAAGTGGGTCTGATTTCATCTCCTACATCAGTGACAGACATCACCCCACCCATGTGTAGCCAATCTGTAACATCTCACCCTGTGCAATGCTGAGATAATTGTAAGAAATGAATTACTTCCCCTCTACAAGCTTGAACAGAACCAAACTTATTCCTGGGTTTCCGGTCTCAGAAAGGTTCAAAACTTGGAAAGGCATTGTCACGCTGTTGTGCCGCAATAAAACCGGTCCATAAACGAGAGGAAATGGCCACATTTTTACCAGAGCAGAACCCGGCAAAGAACAAAGAAGTCGCGCTATGAGCGCATCAGCAAAGACGAAACAGGACTAGGGGGAAGAGAAAAGACAGACATGAACTCAGCAGTTGAAGAGGCCTCCATTTTATCTGCCTCCATCTGTCCCCTTTTGCCTTATTTGTACATAAGGTGACTGACACACACACACATACACACACACACACACACACACACACACACAAGCTGCTACTGCTAAACCATCAAGACCAAGCTCAGGAAGTCTCAGTGACGCATCACTCTTCCTGCGGCGCGCTTTATGACAGCAGAGTCCCATCTGCTGTCTCTGGAGACCCCAAAATGGGCAGTCACATGACCATCCGAGTACTGCGAGCCCAAAATATAGCTCGTTACCCAGATTGGACTCGAGCTGCACTTCCTCTTATTCTACCTTTCACAACGGTTATGTCAAAATACCAGAAATGAGTGAAGAGTGTAAACTCTCTGTGGTTAGAAAGCTGCCAGGCTGCAAACGCTGCAACAGGTCCCCGAAATAAGAGCATACTTAAGACTTTATGTCTTTTTACTTACCCCAAAAGCAGGATACCAGCCAATAATCGTTTAAGGTGGTAACGATTGGGCATTTGATTTTATTCATAGCTTTATTAGAAAGGCTTAACGTCTACACCAAAATATCTTCAAACCAGGCCTTTATGGGGAAAACAGATCCCAAATGACAAGCCACATTTTAAGCATCATGTCAGCCGCAGTGTAGATCAATATGCAGACAGGGATAGACTACACTATGTAATACAAGTTTTGTTCCCAGCTTTTTAATGTTATATTCCAATTGCTTATGTCTAAAACAAATTAAAAATTGCTTACATTCATCATAAACTTCGCTTTTGTGACCACGGCAACGAAAATTATGAATTTTTATTATAGAAACAGGTCACAACAGGCATGCCGAAGTATGCTGTGTAGGCCTCACACATCTTAGCAGATGCTTCCACAGAGTACTTTTTCTCGCTCTCGTCTTTATAAAATGGCCACATGCATAGCAAAATGCGTCTGCTGGATGTCTGCAACCTCTTGATGCCATCTAAATGGACTAAGTTGCTGTGTACTGTAAGGAAAAAGGATGTCTCTCCAAACTCGATAAAAATGGTCAATCTTTATTCCATGCAGTACCAAAGTACAAGAGTGTACTGAGGATTCAGCAGAGCAAGACTGATCACCCGGTAGCAGAGTAACACACAATATATACATGTGAAAGTAGTGGTCCTTCCTAAGCTCCTCCTGTAATGGGTGTGGGGTGAAGTGTGAATACTGTCGTTATCAGAACCTGAATAGAGAATGAATTCACACCTGTCTGTCTAGGTCAGTTCCCCTTTGTCTGTGATGGCTGTTGCCCACTTACTATGGCAATCCCAATCAATTAGATCATGTCTCTCCGTCTCTCAGGAAGGGCTATAGTGGCCCTATAGAACTGTAGTTATACAGCTACCTACAATTCTGTACAGTCCCAGAAAGTTCTAGATAATTCTGGACAGTTCTAGAAACTTCTTGATAGTTCTCACAATTCCAGAAGCTTCTTAAGTATCTTGAAATATGGCGAATATCCTTCAAAATAGATCAATTTCAAAATATCATTGTGCTGACCACAAAAGCAAAGTGTACAGGGAATAATAACTTTTTTATATTCATTTAGGGTACAAACAATCCGGAAAACACACTTAACAACTGGGGACAAAACATTTTTTGAAAATTGTTACATGGTGTTATTCATAAACATGTACAAGTCTGACGTTTCCGATTATTGCCCGAGTCCTGTAAACTCACTGAACGGATTACTGACAAAATCTGATTTTCTGCAGCTAACATTTACATCATTTAGCAGACACCCTTCTCCAGAGCGACTTAAAACTTCTGTCTTACAACCCAAGCCTTCCTCAAGGACTGGGATTTGAACTCACCACCAGCTAATAGTCGAGTCCTAAACACTAAGCTAATCGAGAAAAATGCTCGTCACTGCCCTTTTCAGATACACAATTCCTTGACTAATGCAACAAAGTCACCGACTCATTCGCACAGCAATGGCTTCATGTTTTTAAACCTCACTGCTATTTAAAGGACTGTTTGGATTCAAACTTGGCATCGGCATCTGCCGTTGCTGACTTTCCCAGCAGCCTGTCTGAGTGGTGACATTTAAAACCTCTACTCAGTATCTCTGGGAGAAGAGCTCATGTTTAGCCTCTGACATCAGAGCTGGTACGAGGCGTCTACCGCTCCGATTTTATGAGAGAGAATCATTTTAAATGATACCATTTACCAGCATGGAGTGAATATGGTGAAATGTTAAGCCATGCAGCTCCAAGGGTCTAGAGGGCCTGTAAGATCATATCCTCTTCAAACCCATGTCTGTCATCACAAGTGCATCCTGAAAATTTAAACTACTGTAACTTGAACGTTTTACAGATGCATCAATGCACGGCTTTCAATATCATAGCTAAAGTAGCACCTAATGGCCGATTTCAGGCTGCAAGACAAAAAGTGACTATATGAGACGGGTTTGATTTCCTGCAGGAACTGTAAAAGTCCATGAATAATCTCCTGATGCCATTATCTCTGCAAAGCCCTGCTCCCCGAGCACCTCTGGGGCCAAAGAGGCAGGATAATTGAGGAAGGATTAAAGGGTGACAGAGAAAGTCCAGTCGGACCAATGAGGTCACTGTCTCTTGTAAATGGGGAGGATTGGGTAGTTCAGCAGACGGGTTCATTCAAGTCCATTGCAGCGAGTAACAGCAGACAGTTTTGTCAGCAAGTTTTAAAGTACACACAACAACCATTTCCCACACTGCACATAAGTACTGTTTTCGAACCGGACGAGAAACCTGGCGAGGCCTGTAATCCGAGCTCAGGTAGTGCACACAGGATGCAAAAAAAAATGGCGGAAAACAAAGCTACAGTCTAAGAGGCAACCAAATCCTCAATGAACTTAAATGGAAAAAAAGTGTGACGAAAAGACGCAACCCTTCCTACCCTACTGACCCCAACAAACCATTGTGTCACCACATGCAAAGCATCACGGCTGAAAGATTTGCGTTTCAAATGTCGGCTGCGTAATTGTGGCCTGTGAGCACACGGCCAGCCTGAAAGCTCCCCACGACCTGGTGATCTAATCACTCGTACTGCCAGTGAGCTCATTGTTGTGCTCCGAGTTGGTGGTGTTGGGTTAAGAGGAAAATGTCCGGTCAGTGTGACACAGTGTGTGTAGCTTTGTGTTTAAGATGGATTTCCTCGTTTTCCTGACACTGACTAATAAACAACAATGCCAGTTTTGACAGGGTATTAACTAACATGCATTACCATAGTCACATAGTAGCTTAGATACTTTGCACATAATGATTTAAACAATAATGTTAATTAAAATGCAATATGACAGTATTTAGTACAGTACAATACATAATTATGTCTTTTATAAAACTTGAAATTACTGAAAACAAAAACGAGTGGAACGTAGCATGTTTTCTGCCTTTCAATACTGCGAATCTCTTTTCTGTCAGCAGGTGTCGCAAGGGCTCACTCAATAGTTTTCTGTCATTCAGACGTGAATTAGATGTATATAAGACTAGGCATACACCAATTGCGATTTCCAAATTTGTTAAACACATGATCGGCCGATTTCAATTTTGACCCATTCGGATTTTCTTTCCGTCTAAGAGTTATAATTGACATCCTGTTGAAACTTTTCTTTTCATGGAAACTTCATGGCTAAAGAAAGACAGCAGGGGCTGCAGACTCTGGCTAGCTTTAGCTTTAAATTCTTTACCCTTGTTAGTTTTGTCAACATTTACATTTACATTTACAGCATTTAGCAGACACCCTTATCCAGAGCGACTTACAATTGATACAGTCTTACAATCCAAGCAATTGTGGGTTAAGGGTCTTGCTCAAGGACCCAACAGTGGCAGCTTGGCAGAGTTGGGATTTGAACCCTCAACCTTCTGGTCCAGAGTCCAGTACCTTAACCACTAGGCCACCTCAGTCCCCAAGTTGTCAAGTTCCACATATCAGCAGGTTGATGCGGTTTTAGATGTCTCATTAAATCTTATTTTTGCCCTGCACGTACTGCAAACAACACGCTCTGAATAGCTTCCACACTAAAGACATTGCTGTGTCCGACATGGATCCCTGCTCCCTCATTAGGAACCCTAAACGTCTTTAGTGCTGCACTATTTAGGGTTATGACACGGATTAGCTGATCATCGCTTACGTCTGATCACATAACTAATTAACGTCACGGTGGGTAGCACCGGCGCCTCACAGCAAGAAGGTCCTGGGTTCAATCCCAGGGTGGAGCAGCCTGGGTCCGTTGTGTGTAATTTGCATGTTCTGCGTGGGTTTACTAGTGTGTTGTTGAAATTGCCACTGATGCTGATAAAGATGTTAAATCAACCAAATAAACAAAAACTTAGAAAGTTTTATTTTCTATTATAATTCTTAAAAGCCCAGCTGTTAAAGCGAATCAGATGAATCCACCAAGATTTGCCGAGTGTGTTTTTGTGCTGCTAAATGCCTGGTTTAAGTCGGCCACGGACAGCTGTGTCTCGAAGTTTGGCATGACCTTCATATTCTGCATGGTGGTTTGTTCGCAGATGGAAAAATAAATTAGTTCAGCCACCTTTAATGGCGACAGACTTCCGACAGTTTGCAGATTGCTGTATTTTGAGCAACACCCTTCTTTTCAAAACAAAACCACCAACACTTGAGTGAGGATGGAGTCTAACAATGCAGACTGTGAGGCTGGTGGTAGCTGCATTTTGACTTTTTGTATTCACTCATTTTTAGCTTCAGTCACACTTTTAGGTAGGACACTAGCTCAATCCTAACTGGCTACATAATGCAGTGAATACATGGCCTCTTAAGGTGTGTTTCTGATTTCTTTTGCAAAGTGAGTGTCATAAGTGATAGCTCACACATCGTTGAAACAATAATTTTACCATAAATCGCACTCCCTGTACCGCACACCTGTATATCAAAGGGTGCACAGTACTGTAGAGTGTATAGTATTGTACCACTCTACTGTAGACTGTACAGCACACTAGAGCGAATGTGAATCCTGAAGTACTGCAAGTGAAGAACGATTTGTGGCTGTTGACAGAACATGTCAGTAAGCGCTAGGAAGCTGCACAGTGCAACACCGGTTATGTGCATGTATCGCTCGAGCCTCGGGTGAGGGAGCTAGGACCGAAGCACACATTTTAGTCTTCTGCAGACCATATAAACCATGAGTAAGGGAGCTGCAGCTGACGAGTCTGAAACGCAAGCATCTCCATCGGGAACGTGTCGAAACGCAGTAATGAAACCAGAGTAAAGCATGCTAGGTATCCAGCAGTCACTGCTTGCTCTTGATCTTATCGCAGAGGAAGCAGCACATTACACAATCGCAATGGTAACAAGTTTCATCTGGTCCGGGGCAACTGGAATGTAACAGAGTAAGGGTACATCTAAAGGGCTGCAGGTATTTTCAGCTGGCATTATTGTAGCTGGGTGCAGAAGAGTTGTTGTAAATAAAGTGCTCTACAGGCAAGTGTGGGCTGTGCTGTAAACCACCAACAACATCTCATCTCAGATCTGTTATATTCACAAGTGAAAAATGAGGACAGTGGCATAGGGCAACTTTCAAACACATTGCACTTTGCAGAAAGAAAGAAAAAAAAAAAACCCAGAAGACTGATCCGTCATTACAATCTACAAAAAAGTTGATACAGTAAGGAAAGAGAAGTATTATGTCTTCCACTTCTGTTTCAGCGCAGACAGTATGATTCAGTAGACAGCATGTTTTCTCTGGTTAACCTAATTTCATTTGTTTATGAACATCCATTCCTGCATTCCTTCATTCACCACATTGCAAAAACGTTGGGATGGGCTAATTTAGGCTAGTAATGATGTTAAAAAAACTAAATAATGATGTGATTTCAAACAGGTGATGTCACAAGCCTAAACTTGCACAAGCCTAAACTGAATAAGGGTGATCTCCGATCCCTCAGACGGCGCTGCATCAAGAACCGTCATTCATCAATAGCTGATAGAACCACATGGGCAATGGATTACTCAATCAAACCTTTATCAAGCTCTACAATACAGAGTTACATTCACAAATGCCACTTAAAACGTTACTGTGCAAAAACGAAGCCTTATGTTATAACCATGTCCAGAAACGGCGTCGACTTCTCTGGGCGCAGAGGCATCTGAGATGGACCATCATACAGTGGGAACAGTGTGCTCCAAACCAAAGCCGAAAGGACCATCCAGACTTATCAGGAACAAGTCCAAAAGCCAGGATCTGTCATGGTATGGGGACAAGTCAGAACCCTTGGTAAAGGTCATTTACACTTCTGTGATGCAACATTAATGCTGAAAAGTACATTGAGATTTTAGAGCGACATAAGCTGCCTTCAAGTCGACATCTTTATCAGAGACGTCCATGCATTTTTCAACAAGTCCAGTCCACGGACAATGCTCCACATGCACCACTTCACAGGAGTACCATGTAGCTCACATGATGGAGAAACTCATTTATATTTCTTCATGTAGCAGACATCCTCATCCAGAGCAACTCACATGCTACAATCCAAGCAACAGTGGGTTAAAGTCCTTGCTCAAGACCCCAACAGTGGCAGCTTGGCAGTACTAGGACTCGACCTCTGAACCTTCAGGTCTACAGTCTGGCACCATAGTTGCTGTGCCACCACTAATCCCCTGGGTTACACTGGGCTGCAGGAATGGCTGAGTCAGTGGGACTTTCTATTTCTAAGTATGAAGCACAAGTCTGCTTTTGAAGCTCGCCCTCCATATAAGGAGATCTTCAGCAGTAAAAAAAAAAAAAGATGCCATTATAAGGCTGCACCGACTGCCCCCGTGTCCTCTGTGGCATAATTTCATTAGTACAGGACTCTAAGAATAGCTGAACGAGAGAAAAACTGACTGAGGCAGTTACATAATGACGTGCAGCTAATTCTGTCACAGGTATACACACGCTAGCTGCCTTGCAAAATGAAGGGCATGCTAGATGATACGCCAAAATTGATTTAGATTAAAAAAGGGTGATTTATCCACCATTTTTGAATATCGGCCTCGTGAGCCAGTCATCTAAAAATGGCATTAATCTGTCGATTAGTGTTGTTTCTGCAGCTAAAGCGAATGGGCTTAAATCGCAACTTCACACTTCGATCAAGACAATCCAAACCGAGTGTCTGGTGTCCAAAAACCTTTGAACATGTACGGTTCCTTGCTAGTAAGCCTTCATATGCATAACAACATCATTTATTGTCAAGGAAGTGTCGAGGAACATCATTAAAGTCATAATTGTGCTCCAAGGACTGCTGCTGTGCCCCTGGGAGGCATGGGTACACCGAATGAACCCTAATGACATGCTGTACAGGATTTTTAAGACAGGGTAGAGAGTAAAAGAAACACAACTGTGGTGTTACAGAGAACTTTGTTTTGTTCTCGATACGCTATGTTGAAAATACTTGTGTCAATCACACACAAAAAACAGTTCTACTTCCACATTCAGGCCTCTTCCTACCACAGTATTGCAGTGTCGGTGAGTTCTGTGTTGCAAGTGGCAAAAGAGTTCAAACTAGGCGTGGATTATCATGATTTTTTTTATGCCGCTTTTTAAGACTAATTTGCAACTGAATGGAGAAATCATACTAATTCCTGTACTTAAAAAAATCTCACTCAATAAAACAACAGGAATAAAAGAACATAGTTTAGAAAGGAGGACTAGCCTGAGTTTAATAAAACGCTCTTTCCAACTAAACATAATCCGATTCATGGTGGTAAAAGAACCATGTTTTAGCTGTACATAAATACCAATAAGAACATTTTGTAAAAGACAGTTCTGAAGTCTAGACCATAAATGACAGCTAACCATGACGCCAACACTCCACTCTGTTTATTTGCATATTAAATGTCCGAACAAGCTCTCATTTGGTGAATCATACTGCTAGCAATGACTTTAAAGCACATTTTCAAGTCCTAGATTGCTTCAAGTAAGCAGGACGATGGTTGATTGAAGTATCAAAAACAAGAACTTGGATGACTGTCCATCTTTAGGATTGGAGAATCACTCAATGGTGCACAGCTCCACATCTGAAGGTCCTGGTCCAGCACTGTCTGCAGTTCTTGACACTTCGTTCAGCTGATCAGTCATATACCAGGTTTAGTTGGTGCCTTAGAGCTCGGAAATCACCAAACTGTCCTAGCTTCTGGCTCTCCAAACCTGGATTCGTGCACCCACGCTCTGCGATTTCTCAAATGCCACGCTGATGCTGCAGGCAATAACAAAGCCTCACTCCGAATTGTCTCTGCTCATTACGGCGGGGCGTGGCACCTGGTTATGACTCCCAGCATGTCCTAAACATGACGTGCTTCCAAAATAGTCCCTCGAGCACAATATTTGGTAGAGACAGCCTCCTGGTGCTGATAATGATGCCCCAGTGGAGCCAGATTACCTCCATGTCAGGTCTGCATGTTTGTTCAGATGCCTCCCAGGCAGACAATCATTTCAAAAGAGGCTGCTGCAGACTAAACAATGGTACGTCCCTTATGAGAAACACATTATCAGCAACTCCGTTCAGTCAGTCCTGTGAGGTTAATGATTTCACCGGGCTCAAATGACAGCCAAAGCAGCAGCTCACTTAATACTGGACATGTACCCATGTGAACTACAACAGCTGCCCCATCCTGTATCAGGGTCACTGGATTTATCACATGACCATAGATCTACCTGCACCAGTCTTAAATTGAAGGCATTCTTAACAATTGAGCCATCACTTGAGAATTTAGTCCTGTGCAGGACAACGGCATGTAAAATGACACCGACAACAACCAGGCATGTCCCGGATGGAATTTCAGACCGCCAGCGAAGTCACGGAGTTGAGAACAAGTTGTCAAGTGTACAATAAATACTGCAGTCCACATGCAGCACTACGACTCTGGACCTAACTAACAAGTTACATACACTGGCTCACAATGTTAGCAAGCCAAATTGAACCATAGGAACATCTCAAGGCACCAAAAACAAAACCGAAAAAAGTCTTATATGAAGAGTGGCAAATTACTAGCCCTATTTTCATGTGAACAAGTTAAGCAGGGAACAAAAAACATCTTAGTTTTCTAGGTTTTAAAACGTATTGAAAAGGAAAAAAAACAAACATACTTTTCACCATTCCAGGTGCTTTTAAGGTCTTAAAAACACTGACACACCAAATTTAAAACTAAACAAAAACTATGGTGAGGCTGAGAAGAAAAATAACCAAAAGATGTATTGGTTTACATTTTCTTTTTAATAAAGTAATTGGATTTTTCAGACGTTATCATGCCATTTTCGGACATGTCAAACTCTGGACATCTGAGAAGCATAATCTACCAAATACAGATTTCTTCAGATACCTTCAAATTTCATCAAAGCTCAGCTGGACATTAATTGATTTAATGTTTTTTGTCCAAGCAGTGATTTGAAACGTTTGATTTCAAAGGTCTATGTCATGTTATCCGATAACTGTCTGGCCTCTTTGAAGCCTTAAGAGTGTCTGGGAATGGGACCTGGAGGAGGTTATCGATCAGGATGTCTGGCTCTCTAGCATCCCTGACAAGTGCTTTTATTAAAATCAAATATCAAAGAAAATAAGCAATCGATTCTGACAGGTGATTATGCATCTCTTTATTTGTTACGTGTGTCATCACCGTCTCCTGTGTTATGGGTTCCATTCCAGGAGCCATCAAGCGCTCCCATACCATACCTGCACCACTGGGAGTTTCCTCTTACCCGTGTCACCCACATTTCCTTAATCACATCTTTTGGTATTTAAATCTCCTGTCTGAAGCTTTTGAAGCTATGCACTTTCAATTTGTTTGAGTTCAAGTCTTTGTTCTCCAACCTCCATTCACGCTCTGGTCCGGTCTGACATAAACCTTTTCCTGGTCAGAAACTGGTCTTTTTTTCCTTCTGGTTGAGAAACTTTGATGCTTCTCCATGTAGAACTGAATCTACTAGTTACATTTGCAAAACACTAGTATTTAGTGTGAGTTATCAGATCTGTTTTCCACACCATCATAGAAGAAGCCTGCTGCTTTTTACATTACATCCCATAATTAATTAGTGATGATTACGGACCAATGTCTCCAAAACAAAACTCAGAAGTCGATGGTTCATGCACCGCAAATCATCAGCATGGCAGTAATGGAAAAACTGTCCATATGTGACGTCTGATATGGGCACTATCTGCGAGAAAGCAGGAAGCGAGCGGCCACAAAAGAAACAGGAAAAAAGCTGGATGTTCAGTGCCAGCAGTTTTGAGAAGTTGAAGTACATTTCATGGTTAAGTGACATGGATAATTAGTGATCACCTCAGGTCAGTGTCAAGATTGGGTAGTGGATTTTAGTTTGACAAAGTTTAGTTTTTACAAACTATGGTATCGAACAGGCCTCCCATTATTTCCCATAGGGAAAATAATTACCTCATCCTGGCAACAAAACTCTTCATGCATTTAGTATATACACTCACTAGGGCAAAAACTCCTACTCCTACAATGTGCAAGTTCTCCTACTTAGAAAGATGAGAGAGGTCTGTAATTTTCATCATAGCTACACCAACTATGAGAGACAAAATGAGACTCAAAAGTTCAACTCAATACTTTGTAACATAACCTTTGTATACATACATATACACAGATAGACAGTGATAGACCTACAAAAAAGAAATATTTACAAGGAAGTAACCTTGACAAAGTACACAGACATGCACGTGGCACATCTGAGGTGTCCCGCTGGCAGCTCTCTCTAATCACCTGAGTGTTTACACCTGTACCTCATCTATCTCGTTCTTTGAGAGCATGCTTCCCTGGAGGCACTTTGTGCAGAACGTTTCAACTTGGCTCTGGGTTGTGATTCTGTGACTCAGCTCTTCTGACTTTTGTTTTTGTCATCAGGCTTTCTTTAAGAGCCTGGGTTTCTCCTGTTGCTTTGATTTTTATGCTTATAAGGAATAAATCTCCCTTTAAAAGGAGTTCCTTTGGTAAACTGTGGGGACTGTGGTGGCACGGCAGTTAAAGTACTGGACTACTGGCCACGAGGTCTGGGGTTCAAGTGGGAGCACTGCCAAGCTGCCCATGTTGAGTCATCGAGCAAGACAGTTAACCAGTTAGGGTTTGGATAATACAGTGTAAGAGGACGTCGCTCTGGAAATAGTTGCTCTGAGTTAGCTGGAAGTCTCAGTGCTGTAAAAGAAAGTGCTGGGGCTGGGAACAAAGGTGAGAGACCTTAACGAAGCTCCTAATCTGCTTAATTAATGACTTTCGCAATTAGTTTCTGTTGGAGGAACGCAACCTCACGTAACTGGAATTATTTTTCACTTTAAACCTCACAGCTCCAGACATCTCTGGTTTGACTCCCAGCCAGGAGCCACCTCTGTTGTGTCTGTGTGGGTTTCCTCCATGTAGTCTGGCTGCCTCCAGATGAGAAAAAAAAAGTATTTCTTTAAGCTATCCAATCTGTCATGAGATTTCAGCTGGGTGTTTTTGTTCTCGTTATAAACTGAACATTTGTGGTCAAATCTTTAGTTGGTGCTTTGCAGTTTAGTACTAGCCCTGGATCAGCAAAAAAATGGAAAATAAAACACTAGCAATAAAGCAAAAAAAGCTTTCCTTATACAGAAATGACTAAATCTGCATTGCTTGGGTTGGCTTTTGTCAGACGGACAGCATTTGAACTTGGGCTTAACATGGGTTTATAAGTTAAAGCAATGGCCAAATCTCTCATGTGCAACTTGTTAAATATGTTAAGAATAGGAATACAGTAATCAGACCAGTAATACTGTGAGGAAATTTGGGCTTAATGCAACGTTAGGGTTGGGCCATGACATTTCAGATCACCAATATGGGAACTCAGACACTCTACTGACTAATCCAACCCACATTAAACCTGACAGACACACTGTTAAACCAACAATATGCCAAAGTGGGTGGGTTTAAGACAAGCACTATGTTTATCAACAAACAGTTTATCATTACATATATTGAACTGGTTGGGAATTTAGCCAACTTTATATGAAAAAATATGCAAAAACACAAACCTGTCCAACCACATTAAAAGGAAGCACCACAAAGAGTACACAGAAAGCCAGAAAGCACAAGAACTGCACATGCTGTGACATTTTATCCAACCAAAGACGTGATCCAAACAAAATTCGTTCAGCAGCTCCTCTAAACAGTCGATCCTCATCACTACTTACCAAGTCGCAGATATATTTTAACACCACAATACCCATAATCTATACAAAATGATAATTTGACGATTGAATTCTTAGTTAACAACATGCATTTTATCCCACTACTGGTGATTTATGGCCAAGCTGGACGTCAGTACCATAAATGACTGTATAATATTGTGATATAATTTGAGAGTACTTAGAACACAGTGTAGATATTTACATTTTGTAGCCTTTTAAGTGCATTTCTACTCACCTAGGTTCTACTAATCTAAGAGCTCTGTTATTTTATTGTTATTATTCTGCAGTATTTATCAGTAGAGAGATTAGTTTGGCTGTTGTGTTCAGTCTGAAAGCTAGTCCTAACAACAAACGTAAAAGAATTTTGCCAGCTAACATGATATTTACCATGTTCAAAATGTACAAAGCCACACTTCTTGGCCTTAATTACGATCAGAACAATCTCACAAACTAAATATAAAGCCTACATTTGTACACAAAAAGCCCATTATGAAAGCTGTTAAACACAGCTAAAACAGTGACACACAAATACCAGATTATTCCTACACCTTCTTGACATTACATACCAAAAACAGGACTAAAGATTAATTAAGCTTTGTCCAAAAGAAACCCATTATAAAGAGATTAACGAGGCCTAAACTGCTGCTCACTCGCTCACTTTCCATACCTGCTTAAGCCGACTTGGGGTCGTGTGGAGCTGGGGCCTATCCAGCAGCATGGGGCACAAGTTGGGAACCAATCCTGAGTGGGCGCCAACCAACAGGGCGCCAGTCAATCACATGCCACGCGCACACACATTCATATTTTAGAGACGCCAGCTGACTTAACGCACGTCTTTGGAATGTGGGAGGAAACCCATACTGACCAAGCCAGGACTCAACCCAGGTCTCTGGAGCTGTAAGGCGGCTTGCCCTCACCATGCCGAGCCCCCTTATCTAACATCTACTATTAAAAAGCAAGACGCAAACGAAATACACAGATCAGCCATACATTTAAATCCACTTGCCTAATACTGTGTGGGTCCCCCTCGTGCTGCCAAGGTTCTGGCCCATCAGCATGGACTCCACAAGACCTCTGAAGGCATCCCGTAACTTGAGTGTGGGGCCTCCATAGAACTGACTTCTTAGTCTGGGACATACCACAGATGCCCAGATTAAGATCTGGGGAATTGAGGCCAGGGGAACACTGTATAATGGTTCTGAAACCATTCCTGAACAATTTTTGGCAGTGTAGCTGGACACTTTCTGCTGAAGAGTCCACTGCTGTTAAGGAATACCATTACCATGAAGGGGTGCACATGGTCTGCAACACTGTTAGGTTAACTGACCTAATGTGCTAAAACATCGTGCAAAATATCTCTTATTTGGATAAAAAACACCCAGACAAAAATTTATAGATTTGCATGACTGAGTTTTGCCTTTTGTCAGATGACCAGCATCTGAGTGAGTGGGACTTAAAATGTGTTGACATTCTAAAACAACATCCTTCTAACTTTTTTTTGCTTAGTCCCTCCACACTTTTCCTGGTCAGCATCACGGGAGTTTCGATGCCCATCCCCGGACACAACAGGACGCAGGGTGGCCTGGACTGTATGCCAATCCATCAGGAAATCACTGGAGGATAAACCAATCGTGGCTGTATGTGACACCTGATCTGACCAGAAGGCTGCCCCAGGGCTTAAATCCAGGTCAGCCACAAACCTGAACAGCCACAAACTAAAGAAAACTTCTAAACTTTATAGATTAAGATTTGCTAAAACACAGATTCTCATTTTATTGACTAAAATTTCAAAGATGATGCAACAAGCTAAACATATCCCACCCCCCCAAGCTGTTAATTATTAGGAATCTGGTATTATTTACAATAGGAGGATAGTCTTGCATATTTTAAAGTCATATAGAGAGTCATTCATTATGTGATTTAATAATTGTACAGTTTTTAAAAGGGTGGTGAGGCCAATCGGAGGATCATGCGCTGTAATGGCAGCCCTTTCCCCAGCCCTGCGATGGACTGGCGTCCCATCCAGGATGTGCTTAGTCTGAGTGCTCATATAAATCTATCATATTATTAGATTTATACCTAGCAAATATGCAATGATTGATTGTCACTTGCTAAACCAATAACTATTTGCATGCATCCAATTACAGACTACAAGCCCGAACACCGAGTCAATAGGACAGGCTTTGAAGGAAAATGTTTTGTATTTATTATAAATAATGGACACTGGACCTGTGTTACAGTAAATGGTTGTTAAAGTGGATGTTTACAAACCCATTCATTTACTAATACTTTTCTGTCGCACTGAATTAAGATGAATTACTCATTGTGTAAAATTGACCAAAATAGGTTATAAGTTTGATGAAAATATGTTTTATATCATAATCAGACCCTACGATGATCAAACCAAACTTCTGAATCAGAACCGAAGTGCTACTGATACTGCTCAGGCTCTTTTTGTAAACAACCGAAAGACACCTAATGAAACAGAAAGGGGTCGGGCTGCTCAAACCCAGGTGATAAAACAAATCCGTAGTCTATATAAACCCGTCATCACGGATATAACATTAATAACAATAGCATACAAAAAGAATAATATAATTAGCAGACTAGCTGCGGTTAGCACAACGCCTGCAGACTGCAGCTTATCACAATAGAAAACGATTCAACCCGGCCAAATCCCAAATGCCGCTTCGCCTAAAGCAGAGTGCACTACGTGTGAGGTTACGGCCGACCCGCTGTAGTGCGCTCACGTATGGAACAATCAGCCGTTTGGAATACGGCGCGAATTCGCTAAATCCAACGGAGAACGGCTGTACAACACACTCACCATCTGTGTATCCTGGTCGGCGCGGCAGTAAAAGGTAGCAGAAGCTCACGGGTCGCTCGGTGAACCTTTGAAACGCTGTATTTTGTTCGCTCGTGTATAAATGTGAGCGCTTGGTTTTAAGAAGCCGGTTAGGATGGAGCAGAGGTACTAGGTGCTCCGTTTGTCTCCCCTCTGCCTCCTGTCGTTATTCTGTGGATGTTTTCTCGCTATTTATTATTCAGGAGGATGTTAAACGCGATTGGTGGAGCTCTTTAATCCCCGCCCACTCGCCACAAAAAAAAGTTTTGGAGGCAAAAACCATAAAAGAAAGGTGATCTTAAATTTTGAACATTGTTTCACGGTTTTCCCCCCAGTGTTCTTGGTCTGGGTCGCAGGGGTCCGGTCCATATCCCACAGAACTGAGGGTGCAGGGGTAAGCGTGCTCTGGACTGGACGTTATTATTATTTATAGTAGTAGAATTTGCATTTACATTTACAGCATTTAGCAGACGCCCTTATCCAGAGCGACCTACAATTGGTACAGTCTTACAATCCAAGCAATTGTGGGTTAAGGGTCTTGCTCAAGGACCCAACATTGGCAGCTTGGCAGAGGTGGGATTTGAACCCTAGACCTTCAGGTCCATAGTCCAGTACCTTAACCGCTAGGCTACCACAGTCCCAGAATTCATCATTCATTCATGCATTCATTTTCATTTCTGCTTGCTATTATTCTAACTTGATTGCACTCATATTACAGCACTTGTCTGGCACAGTGGTCTAATATGCTAGCACACCACTGTGGAGACTCGGGTTGGAGTTCCAGAGGTGCCAGGTTTGGAATCAAGTACGGGTTGTGTCTGAGGGAGGCGAGGCCAGTTAGGAGATCATTCCCTGGTGCTGCAACAGCAACTATTCTGGACACTATCAGCAGTAGAAGAAATTCTTAATTATTACTAACTTTGTGTGTGTTAATTCTTGTTTACTATTATTATCTTAGACTCAAAGTCACATTGACATCTACCTTATATAGTTTTCTACCTTATATAGTTCCCTGTTATCACTTCTACATAAACCACCATCAGTAACTGCCTCCAAATGTATTGTAATGTCAATGTGGAGCAGTTTCCAACATAAGCAGTTGCCAGAACAACATGTTGTACTGTGGTTGGTTTGTTTCGGTTTATTTAACGTCACTTTCCGCGTCAATCCCTATTTAGGATAGACACAAGGTTTCATCAATACACACTAGTCAAACACAGTCGGATCGGGCCAATTTTACAAACAAATTAACCTAAAGCAGGTCTTTGGATTGTGGGAGGAAACCGGAGCACCCACAGTATGTGGGCACAGTTGCAAGTCGCGCTGCTAAATGACTACATTTAAATGTACTGTCGAATAAAGAAATTGGTTCCAAACATAAGCACTAGGTGGCGGTATAACGCTGAAAATAGTCATACTTGTGCAAACGGTTGGAGTGTTAACGTTTTGTTACCTTTCTAAATGAGACCGTCACATATTTGCAGATCAAATTAAATAAAATTCAATTAGTATTTTCCACACACTTTTACAAAAGGCCGTAAATATGGTACCAGTCTGATTTAATTATTCAACAGTGGTAAACACTTGTTAAAGGACCCGGAGGAAACTAGCCACAGTAGCATGAGTTATGAAGAACTAATACGGTAACTAGCAGCTATAACTACCGGCGAAAATGTGGCTAGTCAAATTACAAGTCCAAGGTTTCCATATGTACGTTAGTTAAAGACTTGGCTAAATTTAGCCAAAACAGCTGGCTCCACATAACGTGTCAGCTAGTTCAGTGACAATTCGCTAGTTAAGAACACTAAAGCTCAAGGTATGTAGCATGTTCTTGGGTTCTTATAAGACAACCAGAGGCAACTTCGGGAAGGACAACCATTCGTTGATTTATATTGAATACATTGTAGGCACCTTTTTAAATTGTGCAAACTTGGTTAAAACGTCTAAATGGCCGAGTCTCATCTTCATATAGCAGTTTCAGACTCGATCTTTTAAATCCCATTTCCTTATTTTATCTACAGCAAAGCAGAGTTATAGTTGTTATTGGGCTGTAGGTCATTGTTAGAATGAGGTAATGCCTACCAAGAATATTAACCCCTTCTCCAAGTCACCCAAGCTAAGGGTGTCTTAAATGCTTTTTGCAGGTAAAAAGAGGAAAAAGCCAAAACTCACATTAACCTCAAGTCCAGAGGCAAGTATTGCCATTAATGTTGTACCTTTTAAGAGCATGTCACTTTTGCAAACTCACAGGGGTATGCAGGAACACCACAGTTAATTTCCTGGCCTTTAATCCAAGAGGTTCCAGCACTAGCAAGCTACTTAATTGCACCTTAACCCTGTGGCTCACAATGCACCTTGCCAAAAATCTTAAGGGTGTCTCAAATGCTAGGGGCTAGACCGTTCAAGGTAGTTGCATTACTGGCTGTGTAATGTGTCACATTGATTGGATCAAGTCACAGACCATAGATATCAAAGATATTACTGGTTTCTACTGGCAAGTCTTACCTTGCATAACTAATTTGGCCTAGGTCCAGCACAAATAGCCCATTCTATTAAAGCAAAGGATCTGCCCCAGATGGCATAGAGTCTGACTAATGCGAAGACACATCACAGTCTGTTTAACATTTTATTTTAGCCAACAAACCATTAGGCTACCAAACGGTTTCTTCCACCATGATTGGGCCAAGGATCACCTTTCCTTTCAACTCCAAATCTGCAAGTAAAGGAACAAGATCAGACCGACTTGCATCCCACTTGGTACAGGTCACTCAATTAAGCCAAATTAAAGTTCACGTTCAAATCCTGGAGAGCATGGATCGTCAAATTGAAGGGTGCAAAACTCCTAGTATACCTTCATCTGCCAGAGTCCTTGCTTTCCTAGCACCACAACTGGTTTCACAGCAGCCACACACCTTGCTGTCGCCATAGGCAGCAACCCACCTGTGAAGACAAACCTCAACTTAAACAGCTCATTAAGAGTTCAATTCAGCCTTGACAGAAACGTACCCATTGGCAGAAAAGGAACAAGCCTTGCGCTCCGCATTAGAAGTCAAAGATGCTGCAGTTGCCCTCAAGAAACAGGTAATGTAGAGCTGTAGACACAAGAAACAACTTGAGTACACATCCAAACATGGGATGGCCACAATAAGCAAACACTACTTACCACACTGCTGTTCACTTGCTGAAATCTGAAGGTCTCCAACTGGAATGCCAGCTTATTTGGCTGAGTCTGGGGCATAAAGTGGGACCTGGACCCGGTCAGCTTGGCATCGACCAAGCACCTGAAGAGACATGCATGTTAGGGAATCATCTGGTCAATGTACAGTGGCCGACAGGAATACCACTCACCCATGGTTCTCAATGAAGGAATATCTGGGGAGTGTGTTCAAGTCAGGAACAGCAGTAGCCACACAGCTATCCACATACACTCGAAGGGGCACGTGGTTGTACTGCATCACAGATGCTTCAATATTTATGACCTCACCCAGATAATACTGGGTTGATGACTTTACAGAAACCCAGTCATCTACAAGACGAAAGCTTATTAGACTAAATATACACACACATGGGTAAACGGGTATCGATAGGGATACAAACCCATCAAGAGACTCAGGGAGAAAACCAGCAGTTCCTCAGCAGCTTGTCTAGAAGTATATGGGATCCACACAGGAAACAGAGCATTGCTGCTTACATTATGGAGCCTGGAAAGAATCAAGACAAGTCATGAACTGAACACATTACCTCAAGAAATAACTACTGATATGAAGCCATACCTTGGGTAGTGACACTCAATCGCAACCGTAGTACCTGCAGCAGCAGACCTTATAATAGGAAAGTCAGTGGTTCTCTGAGCTGGACCACCATAGATAAGGGTGAAAACATAGACCAGCTCATCCTCAGTCATCTGAAGGAAAAAAGAACGAGTTAGCGAACAAGGTTTAATTCTGAAGCTAGATAATCAGCCTTTGAGAACTCACCATCAAATTGCTGTTGCAACTCTGCAGCGCTGACTCAAAGACAAGAACTTGCAGAGCAGGGTCCTCTCCTTTAGCAGCACAGCCTCCCAGAGTTACAGCAGACACATCTATGGGTACACCAGTTCCAAACAGGTCCTTCTTCACTTCCACATGTACTGCATTCTCAGTGCACAGTGCAGCCACAGTCTGCACAGGTACAGGATCAGACCTCTCAACATGCATTACTTGTGGTCTTGGTATTTCAGGCATGACTGGAAAACGCCAGTTCAGTGGCTTCACTGGTCCCTGGATTACTTGGTGGGACTGAGCATGTGGAGAGCTCTGTGCAGGATTCTGAAACTGGAATCCAGATGGGGCTTGAGCAGGTTGGGAGGCAGGATTGGACTGTTGAGGAAGCATCCCAGCATATGTTGCTTGTAATGGTAAAGTAGATTGAAATGTTGCAGAATTTTTCCTTTCTCTCAAGCCAGGCCATTGTGCATCAATTGGCGCCACTGCAACAAGCACTGCTAGTCCAAGCCAAACTTGTTCAAACCCCATTACTGTTGATTCTGACAACCACCGATGTAGCTTTAGCTGTGCGTTAGTTCACTTTTATACTATATTGACGCACCGTCGTTCCAGAATTACTTTAGCGTTACTAATTGTGTTGCCTCACAGGTGACAGCAATTAGTGTTATCCGCCCCTGGGATTTGGATTGTCACGTGATCTGTATACTCAGCCTGGTGCAGTGTCGATCTGTAATCGAATCACAGCAAAAAAAAAAAAAAAGTTTGACCATCTTATTGTCAATACATATGAAAGGGAAATATAAAATATGCTTATTTGTTTCATCTTTATAAGGTAATATGAAGTCACCCAAAACATTTTTGTCTTGTGAGCTCCTTTGTGTGTGATTTGAAACCTTTATAAACCAATTTTGATCTACAAGATATCAAAGAACAAACCTGGATCTTTATTAAAATAAGAACCTTTTTAGGTACATTCCAATGGGCCTTTGTGGGCATTATTTTGATGAATGTATTTGAAACACTGATTTTTACAATTTAATGTAAATTAAAATACAAGTAGCATGTACATGAAATGGAGTGACATTACACACTGCTCCAGATGAGTGTACCCAGTTAACTTATTTTATTCTCCAAGCTCTGCCTCTTCCCATGGGGTGACTGGTCTCAGGGCAGCAAGCAACCTAGGTCCAAGTACAAAAATAAAAGTGTATAGGTGCACCCATGCAGGAAAACTGAACATTGGAACTGTGGTAGCTCAGTGGTTATGGTATAGGTATTGTGGACCTGAAGACCCAGGGTTCAAATCCACCTGCCACTGTTGCCTCCTTGAGCAAGATCCTTAAGCCAAACTTGCTTGAAGTGTAAGACTATAATTTGGAAGTATCTCTTGATAAAAGCATCTGCAAAATGTACTGTATGTAGTATGCAACTAATTTCTGTCCATCCAAATTATTGAGCATGCCTAAATTCTAAAGGGTTGTTACTTAAAGTACTTCAAGTCCATATATCTGAACAGCATTCCCAGGGCCTTTAAGATGACAAACAGCCTTGCACTGAGGATTCCCAAAATATTCAGTGGTGGGGGATTAGGTGTAACCATACATATAAACACCAAATCCAGTGTTCAGTGACAAAACAAGCCATTTGTCCAATCTTCCTGTAGAAACGAGTAACATTTATTGAACTCCAGGTTTGTGACTAGATGAAAGTTGTTTAAATACTGAAAACCATCTGCTTCTGCTTTCTTTAATTTCCCTTCTCTTAACCCGGTCTTGGAGAGTTTGCTGTCTTTTTCACAACATCAACAAAAGACAGGAAAGTCAGTGCAGGAAGCTATAGTTTGTTTTTTGTGGGCATGACCAGATTAGAATTCACTTGGATAAACAAGAAATGAGTGTTTCACCATCATTCTCCAGCCTTTCCTTCTTTCTCAGACATGCATTGTAGTTTACGTGTGTTAAATCACTTAATGTTGAGATGTGTTTTATTTTCAACCCATTTCTTGTAATAGGTCACAAGTTTGTCCTCTGGATTTGTAGTTTGAGAGCAGGTTGAAATGTGTTTTCACATTTAAACATGGAATCATGTCTGCTATATTTAGTTAACTTTGTGGTGGTTTCTGATAAAGTCATCCCTTCCAAAAGTTACGTTGTCTTAGTGTGACTATAGGCTATAATGTATTATTTTGGCCCTGTTATTTTATAAAGCTGCCAAAGTACAAATTACACCAATTTTAGTCTGTGTGATGAAACAATCATAGCAACTTCCAACATCATTTCATTACCCTTTAGCTTACCTTTACCAAGAGTGAATATTACCATTGAATCATAGGCACAGCTCCATGTGTGTCAGGGAACCCAATCCCAATGACAAGTCAATTTTAGACAAGCATTAAGCATGAAATATTCAAATTGCAGGTCCCACCCGTGCGCTTAGTGTTGGTGAAAGTCTAGTGCTTAAGCAGGTATCAACTTGTAAAAACCACTATGTTCAGATGTATGGAGACAGACAGCTCGTCATGGCCATAATTTTATTTGAACCAACAATCAGTTATTTCCTGTAACCACAAGAGGTCCAACAGCCACTGTTCCTTTAACATGCAGACCTGCAAATAAAAGGAGAGAAGAGGTAGCTGGCAAAGATTCCATCTACAGGCCAATGGCCCACTAAAGCATAAACTTTTCTCTAGCAATAAATCAGTTTTTCACACACCTTGATCAGAAAAGGTGCCCCCTGTCCTAAAGCCACAGCTGCTGTCACAACAGCTACACACTTGATCATCACCACTTGCAGCAGTCCATCTAGAAACAGTCAGGTGCAACTAGTAAGCATTTCTCTGCAGTAAACGATACACCACTGTCACAGCACATCCATCATACCTATTGGCAGAAAATGAACAAGCCTTGTGCTTAGCATCAGGAGTAAAAGAGGCTGCTGTTGCCTTCAAGAAGCATGCAATGTAGATCTGCAAATACAAGAGACAAGGAATGTGATACCAGAAACTGATCATGACTAACCACTCCTGTCTCATCAGGACATACCACACTGCTGTTAGCTTGCTGAAACCTGAAGGTCTCCAGCTGAAATGCCAGCTTATCTGCTCTGGTTTGGGGCAAGAAGCGGGACCTGGAGCCTGTAAGCTTGGCATCAACTAAACACCTGAAAGGATCATGATGGTTAGGGTACAAGTGGTGACATTCCAATGGCTCACAGGAACACCACTCACCCATAGTTGTCAATGAAGGAATATCTTGGGAATGAATTCAGGTCAGGGACTGTAGTGGCCACACAGCTCTCCACATACACCCGAAGGGGCACATGGTTGTACTGGATCACAGATGCCTCAATATTTATCAGCTCACCCAGATAGTACTGGGTTGATGCTCTTACAGAAACCCAGTCATCTACAGGATGAAGGCTAATTAGAATGTGTTACATACACATTGTCAAACAGGTCTAGATAGGAATACAAACCCATCATGAGCCTCAGAGTGAAAACCAGCAATTCCTCAGCAACATGCATAGAAGCATATGGGATCCACACAGGAAACAGAGCATTGCTGCTTACATTATGGAGTCTGCAAAAAAAAAAAAAAAAAAAAAATAAATAAATAAAAAGGCCCAATTACAAACTAAACACATTACCTCAAGAATATTCTACTGCTGCCATGAAGCCATACCTTGGATAGTGACACTCAATGACAACTGTAGTACCTGCAGGGATTACAGATCTTACAATAAAGTCACTGGATGTCTGAGCTGGATTGCCATAGAGCAGAGTGAAGACATAGACCAGCTCATCCTCAGTCATCTAAAGACAATGCATTACATCAGTGACTGCAGTACTAAGACCCTCCAGCCCAGAGAGACTCCCAAGACTCACCATCAGGTTGCTGTTGCAGCCCTGCAGCTCTGACTGAAAGACAAGAACTTGCAGAGCAGGGTCTTCTCCTTTAGCAGCACAGCCTCCCAGAGTGAGAGCAGACACATCTATGGGTTCACCAGTTCCAAACAGGTCCTTCTTCACTTCCACATGTACTGCATTCTCAGTGCACAATGCAGCCACAGAGCGGACAGGAACAGGATCAGATCTCTCAATCTGAACTACTGGTGGTGTTAATACCTGTGGCATGGCTGGGAAACGCCAATTCAGTGGTCTCACAGGTCCCTGAATTACTTGGTGGGACTGAACAAGAGGAGAGCTTTGTGCAGGATTCTGGAACTGCAATGCAGGTGAGACTTGCGCAGACTGGGAAGCAGAACTCTGCACTGAACTTTGCACAGAACCTTGCACCTGCCATCCAGGTGAGGCTTGAGCAGGCTGGGAAACAGGTAACACATTAGGCTGAAACTTTGTAGGAACTTGCAGTCTACCTAGTGAGGGCCACTGTGCCTCAGATAAGCCAACAGCCACAACCAAAGCCACCACAAACCAAGCTTCCTTGGAATCCATAACTGTTAATTGTGCTATACAAAACTGAGCTTGATGCTTCTCATTTATACAATCTTTGGCTGCTCCCCAGGTAATTGTTTTGATCATCTGAACCTGTTGCTAGTTATACTGCCTAATCAGTATTAGGCTTCTTTGGTCACATGACCTGATTAAAGCGGAGTGTAGAACTGACTGAACTTCAATTTGGTTAAAGGCAAACAAGCAAATGTGAAGAAAGAGCACCCACTAAAATATATTTTTTCCATATACATGGCACTTATTAAACAGAAAAGTTACAGTACATTT
Organism: Ancistrus triradiatus; assembly: GCA_025084515.1. NCBI lineage: Eukaryota > Metazoa > Chordata > Actinopteri > Siluriformes > Loricariidae > Ancistrus > Ancistrus triradiatus. The sequence goes on from JAJAGP010002793.1 coordinate 95,023, forward strand.
TCAGAAAGTATGATTTCCAAGCAGTCTTAGCCAGAGTTTAAATAATAGTGAAGTCAGGCATTGTAAGTTTACACATATGATTACAATACAAACATACGTTTGTTTCATTCACATGCTTTTTGGCAGAACAAAGATGCAAACTTTCATTCTGGTCAATAGCCCAGTCATCCTAACCATGGAGCCACCACTAGCTTGAAAGGAGCAGAATTATTTCCTCCACTTAATTGGGAACTACACAATGGTGCACACCTGCAATTTGATGTTAGCCTGGTCATCCATTTCACTGTCTCAGCTAAAGCTTCTGGGATGAAAATAAAGGATGGCCAGGATCCCTGCTACTAGGGCACTGCTTATAACTGAAAGAGCCATTTGCTGCCAGTCAGTATACTACTTCATTTGGAAATTCCTCTGCTGAAGCCACATCACCTCTGCTTTGTCCAGCAATTGCTGCCGCATTCCCAATTTGACCAGACAGAGCTTGTTCAAGTGCATACAATTTTATTTGATCCAACAACTCCTTAGGCAGTCAGTTATTTACTGCAACCACAAGAGGTCCTACAGCCACTGTTTCTTTAACATGCAAACCTGCAAATAAAGGAGAAAGTTAGCTTTACATGGTTTACTTCAAGGTAGCTGGTACCAAGATTCCATCCTATTGGCAGAAAATGAACAGGCCTTGTGCTTAGCATCAGGAGAAAAGGAGGCTGCTGTTGCTTTCAAGATCCATGCAATGTAGATTTGTAAATACAAGAGACAAGGACTGAGCTACCAGAAACTGATCAATGATCAACCACTCTTGCTTCCTCAGTACATACCTGGCTGCTGTTAGCTTGCTGAAACCTGAAGGTCTCCCACTGAAATGCCAGCATATCTGCTCTGGATTGGGGCAAGAAGCGGGACCTGGAGCCTGTAAGCTTGGCATCATCCAAACGCCTGAAAGGATCATGCATGGTTAGGGTTTAGATGATGAAATTCCAATGGCTCACAGGAACACCACTCACCCATAGTTGTCAATGAGGGAATATCTGGGGAATGCATTCAGGTCAGGGACTGTAATGGCCACACAGCTAATTTACTGTTTGACAGGCATGGGGCTTTCATATCTATGTGCATTGCTGAATGAACAGTAAATTGTAAGCACTTTAGAGCATCGATATACACAGGACTAGGGTATGAAAACTGATAATTAAAAGAAGGTTTTTGCAGAGGTGGCAGTATACACAAGTTCTTTACTCATGAAAAAATTGAAGTATGACTTGTACAATATATTTTACTCAAGAAAAACTATAAAAATAACTACATAAATGTATTAAAAGTAAAAAAAGTACATTTCTTTAAATAATCTTTCTAACTCATTTTTGAACCAGGATGTCTTTTATTGAGGGCAAGTGGTACAGATCCATGACACCGAGGGTACATAACGGTTTGTACTAAAACTACATGAATCATCTGCAAAAATTATACAAATCACATTATCATATTTAGCTAACCACAGCAAAAAAGCAGAATAAAACATAACAAAATACTTTGGATCAGTTTATATAAAAAATGCTACTGAATCACTTGTAACTGAACATGATAATACTCAGTAATCATGATATTTAACCCAAGCAATAATTATCACAGACACTTTGAAACACTGCAGTTACATGCACTTAATAATCCAATCATAGCCAGATTTCTTCAGTTATCTTATTATTCAAGTAGTCATGTAAACAGCATGCTCCGATCTATAAATTAGATTAAGTAATCCGATGAAGAGAGCTGGATTGTAGTCCAGTAATTAGATTTCTCAGTGTATGTATATCAATTACCCGATTTCAACTGTTCTAACTGAATCAAAGTTTGTTTCGTTCTACATTCGACAAAATGAATCAGGTCATGTGACCAACCAATCCTAATACTAATTAGGCAGCATAACGAGCAACAGGTTCAGAAGATCAAGACAATTAGCAGAACTGGACCACAGTCAAAGACTGTATAAAAGAGAAGCATCAAGCTCAGCTTGAAATGACAGATTCAGTAGCTATGGGTTCAAAGGAAGCTTGTTTTGTGGTGGTTCTGTTTCTGGCTGGTGGCTTGGCTGAGGCACAGTGGCCTTCATGGGGAAGATTGCAAGATTCTGTGAAGTTTCAGCCTAATGTGCCACCTGTTTCCCAGCCTGCTCAAGCTTCACCTGCATTGCAGTTCCAGAATCCTGCACAGAGCTCTCCACATATTCAGTCCCACCAAGTAATCCAGGGACCTGTTAAGCCACTGAACTGGCGTTTCCCAGCCATGCCACAGGTATTAACACCACCAGTAGTTCATGTTGAGAGGTCTGATCCTGTTCCTGTCCGCTCTGTAGCTGCACTGTGCACTGAGAATGCAGTACATGTGGAAGTGAAGAAGGACCTGTTTGGGACTGGTGAACCCATAGATGTGTCTGCTCTAACTCTGGGAGGCTGTGCTGCTAAAGGAGAGGACCCTGCTCTGCAAGTTCTTGTCTTTGAATCAGAGCTGCAGGGCTGCAACAGCAACCTGATGGTGAGTCTTGGGAGTGTCTCTGGGCTGGAGGGTCTTACTACTGCAGTCACTAATGTAATGCATTCTTTTTCTTTAGATGACTGAGGATGAGCTGGTCTATGTCTTCACTCTCCTCTATGGCAATCCAGCTCAGGCATCCAGTGACTTTATTGTAAGATCTGTAACTGCTGAAGGTATTGCAGTTTTCATTGAGTGTCACTATCCAAGGTATGGCTTCATGGAAGCAGTAGAATATTCTTGAGGTAATGTGTTTAGTTTGTAATTGGGCTTTGTCTTTTTTTTTTTTTTTTTCCCCAGACTCCATAATGTAAGCAGCAATGCTCTGTTTCCTGTGTGGATCCCATATGCTTCTATGCATGTTTCTGAGGAACTGCTGGTTTTCACCCTGAGACTCATGATGGGTTTGTATTCCTATCTATACCTGTTTATCTATGTGTATATAACTAATTCTAATGAGCTTTCTTCTTGTAGATGACTGGGTTTCTGTAAGGGCATCAACCCAGTACTATCTGGGTGAGCTGATAAATATTGAGGCATCTGTGATCCAGTACAAACATGTGCCCCTTCGGGTGTATGTGGA